>PVLD010015833.1:0-47134 GCA_004027595.1 Dinomys branickii
CATATATGCAGGAGGGCTAACATGGTTCTACTATTGTATTATATCACTTAATGCTAAGGAATAATTGATGACGGGTTATTTGATCAATCTTGTATGTCTGTATGTGTTATCCTGAACACACACTTCGAAGATATCAATATGCAAAGCAGCAACTATTGGTGGTTTTGTTGTTGTTGTTGTTGTTTGCCTGTTTTGTTTTCTGTCTTTGGATGTTTGGTTTTTGTGTTTTTCTGTTGTTGAGAGGATTAATGGTCTGACCAATTTTGCATGTCTGTATATGGGTTCATATATTTACATTTCGAAGATATCAATGGATAAAGCAATAACCACTGTTGAGACCATGTCACCTTGTCTATAGATCAGTTGTGATTGTACTATTTTTTATGCTAATTGGTGTATGTTTGTTAATATGTTTTTGTACTTTTATTTTTTTTTTAATAAAAAAAAAGAAATTTGCTGTGTAACAGAGCTGACAATGCAAATCAGCTGGGAATAATGAAGTAACTATTTCACAAATAGCGGTGCTAGGACAATTTGTAATTCACATGAAAAAATTGGATCTAGAGCTTATACCACATACAAAAATAAATTTCAGGGAGATTAAAAACCTAGTATTAAAAAAATGAAGGTATTATATAATAAAGTATAGAATATCTTTATGAATTCACAATATGAAAGGATTTTTTTCACCAGGATAATCAAAGCATAATCTGTGAAGGAACTGATTAATATAACATTAAAATTGAAAACTTTTCTTCATCAAAAACACTATGAAAAGGTAAAAAGTATGCACAGATATTCATAAGAGAATTAGCATGCAGCATATTTAAAGAACATCTATAAATCAATTGTCAAGACAAGCCAAAAGAAAATAATTGGTGTGAAGCATAGAAAGAGGCAATTTGCAGAGGAGAATATTAAATGGTCAATAAACACATGAAAAGATGCCCAACTTCATTAGATATTAGAAGAATGCAAAATAAAGCCTTAATGAGATACAATTTTACATTATCAGCTAGGCAATAATTTGAAAGTCTTATATTACCAATTGCCAGGTGTTCTCTCTGTTGCCCCTCCAGATCACTCCGCAGTCTTCTCCCTCCAGAAAACAGAGGCTGGGAGGATTGTGAATTTGAGATTCCTTCCTTTGGTCCCCTCTTCAGCCTTCCAAGGCCATCAGCGCTGGGGGTGCCCTACCGAAGTCTCAGCTCTTACCTTCAGGCCTGAGGCTGTTACAGTTCCCCATCATATGCCCCATCATCTCTTGTTTAACCCAGTTCACAGCAGGGTGAATAATTTGCCTACAATGCTCCCATCCGAATCCATCGCCTTTCCTGCCAAGTATAGCTGTGCTAGAATTTGGACCTTGAATATCCCCTTATGCCCAGTGTGTCAATGATTTTGTCCCAAGCCTGTACTACTGGGGGTTGTATTACCTTTGGGGGGTGAGGCCTCGTGGAAGGAAGTTATTTCATTGGAGGTGTGCCCTTGAATAGAACACTAGGATTTGTCAGTCCTCCTCTCTTTTTGCTTTCCAGTTGATATGAAATAAACAATTTCCTCCACTACACACTCTCTGCCATGACACACTGCCTAGCCACAGGCCCAAAACAACAGGGACAGTTGATCAGGGACTCATACGTCTGAAGCTGTGAGCCAAAGTAAACCTTTCCTCTTCTTAAATGGATTATCTCAGATATTTTGTTACAGTAACAACGCCGACCAGTATAGCCTGATATTCTAAGGGCTGGCAAGAAGGTGAAACAATAGGAGGCCATATACTGCTGAGGCAGTGTGAGCACTTTAGAAAATATTACTTAGGAGCATAGAGCTGTACACACCCCATACCCAGCTATTCCATTATGTAACCTGGAAAAACTGCTTCTGTGTGTTAGGAAATGTGTATAAAGGTGGTCTCCACAGTCATTTTGTGATGTCAAAGATGAGAAACAATCTGGCCACTTATCAATAGAAAGAATAAATAGTAGAATGTTCACACAATGCAATACTATACAACAGTGAATATTAGTGGGCCAGGAGCCACACATTATTGACATGGATGAACCCCACAAACATATCTTTAAGAGGAAGCTAATATTACATTTTCTGTGACAAAAGAAAATCAGAGAAGAACACATATAAAATGATACCATGAAGCTTTGAGCTTGCAAAAAGTACTAATTATTGCTTGAAGCTATACAACAAAGGTACAAAAAACATTTGGTAATAACTATCATGTCCAGATTAGTGGTTACTTCTAGGAAGGAGCAGAGCTGATTCTAGAAAGATACATGCTAAAGGGATTTAGCTGTGTTGGCAATGTTTAATTTCTTAAGCTGGGTGGCAGGTATATGAATATACATGATATTATTTTTAAATCTTCTTGTAGGGCTTGGATATTGCATATACATTTAAAAATTTAAATAATAAAAGAGAAAGAAAAAACTAATTTCAATATTGAGGAAGAGATAGAACATTCATATGAGCTTGCAATGTAGATAGTAGGGATAAAAAGAAGAAAAATACATTTAAGCAAGTCTCAGAACTGTGGATATAATATGCTATCATTTGTGTATAGTTGGTATGCATAAATTATCTCTAGAAAGATACACATGAAAACTGCTAAAAGATCCTCTGTCAAGGGGACCGAGTGGCCAGGCAGAATTCTTAGATGTTTTCATGTCTTAGACTTTTGTATTATACAATCAGAATATATGGTGAATGCTTAAATTTTAAGAAAATTATTATAGTAAAACACACATTACCATTAATCTCTCTCAAAACACTCGCCCTCATTTCTGACACACTTATCCCATTGTTCTTGCCTCTTTCGTGAGTGTCTGCACAAATGTGACAACAAAATGCAGTGACTGTGGCTGTCCAGTGCCACCTAATGAAAAGTGGACCGCCAAAAGCATCCTCATCCACCTTTTCACCAGATGTGGGGCCATGTGACTTGCACCTCTTTCCCAAAGTCACAGTGACCACAAATGGTAAGTAAATGCTTTCAATTAATTTAGGACACCCAGGAAGCCACAATAGGACAGCTGTAGACACTTTCAAAAGAGGACTTCCAGAACTGCTCTAAAAGTGGCCAGAATGGTGGGACACGTGTTGGAAGCGAGGTGGAGTGATTTGAGAGGCATTAATGCCTTTGTGTCTTTTACTGTAGGAAAAACTTTCAAATTTAAACATTCACCATCTTTTTATTACACCTCAGAAGCATCTATTACCTATTTTAAAAAACCAGTAAGACATTGAGAAATGGGCTTCTGTTGAAGTCATTCTGGGGAGTCATCCTGTTCAGCCACCTGTACTGACCAGCACTGGTACTTAAAAGCAGGAGAGAGTACCATGTTGAACAGTCATGACAGAGACCACACACCCCTCAGAACCTAAAATATTTACTTCATAGCCCTTTAAAGGAGAATTGGGCACCCTTGATTTAGAAGAATATAGGTGAGTGTAAGGGGAAAAAGTGTTCAGGTTTTGAGTCTGAGTCACATCCAGAAATGATGGGAGGGTGGTTCTCACTGAGCAGGAGCAACAGGAGGCCGAGCTCTGGTAGTGGAGGGGGTTAGGGGCACAAGGAGATCATTCTAGAAGATTCTGGGTGTTTTGAGGTTGAAAATGTTGTGTAAGGTCCATGTGTGATGCTATTAGACAGGTAGGTTTTGGGTTTTGGGTTTTGGATCTATGGAGAGTGGCAGTGGCTGGGGATGGAGACACAGAATGGAGAGTCACTGGCACTGAGATAAAGTCTAGAACGTGTCACTGAGTGTCTTAGTTACTTTTCTTTCATTGCTAGGACAAAATACCCAATACCCAAAGTTAAAGAGGGAAAGGTTTATTTAGCTCACGGTTTGTGGAGGTTTCAGTCCATACTCAGCTGGCTCCAAGGCAGGGTGGTGTGGCAGAGGGGCAACCATTCAGTGACAAGAGCCAAAAGAGGAGGGAGCAAGCCTCTTTTCTTCCCTTATATTGTGAGCAGGCTACCTGCCCTAGGGGGGGTGTAGCACTCAGACTGCCAACCCCAGCACTAGACAATGACCCAATCACAAACTCTAGATTCAGCTGCCTGGGAAAAGCCCTCCTGCATGGCTGCATGAGGTTTGTGGGGGGGGCATCCAGACACAAGCCATAACACTGGGCCAGAGAGAAGAAACAAACACAGGGAGATCACAGTTTTCTGGATGGGACAGGGGAGCAAGAGTTGAAGAGGAGACTAAGGAGCAGTGGTCAGAGACATAGGAGGAAAACCAAGAGGGAACAGAATCACAGAGCCTGGGGATGATCTTTCCAATGACTCCACAGACTAAATGCTGCTGAGAAGGGCTGAGAAGTGTACACGGCTGGTGACTTGGATAAGAACATTTCCAACTTGTGGTGGTCAGAGGATAAGAAAAAGGACATTTCAGGCTGAGGAGATGGGATCAGCACAAAAGGCAGACACACCCCCCCCCCGCCCCATGAAAAAGAGCCATGTTGAGGGGATGAAGACAGAAGAGTTGAGGCTGGAATTTCATATGAAATTCCAGGTGCAGGAGGGTGGACTGTGCTCTGTACATGTTAGGACTCTGAGGCAGGTTTCAAGCAGAGGAGCATAATTAAGAGAAGGTAAATAGACCTGTGTGTGGCAACACATGACTATAATCCTAAGCACTCTGGGAGGCTGAGGCCGGAGGATTGCAAGTTTGAGCCCAGTCTGGGCAATTTAATGACTTAGATGGAGGGACACTGTCTCAAACAAACAAACAAATAGATAAATAAAGGGAGGGCTAAGGATTTAGCTCAATATGAAGGCCTGGGTTCAACTCCCAGTATCTGGGGGGAAAAAAAGAAAAGAAAAAGAAGAGAAGAAGGTGAACATTACAGTTTAAAGAAGATTGCATGCATGACTCCTCTGTGGTAGTGCTGAGATTCAGCTAGGTTTGTTTGAAGATCAGGGTCCAAGAATTAAGAGCAGGGCTGATTGCAGAGAATCCGGCCATGTCCTGATATGCCTACGTTTGAGACTTGGGGAAGTGGGATGTGGAGGACACAGGACCTAGTCATTCTGATGAGGATTTAATTAAGAGCTCAATTTTCCCCTACTTCCAGACTTGGCTGCCTGATGTTTCTTTAATAGGAACTGTTGATATGGTCTAATTATGGTGGGTTATTTATGGGATCAAGTCTCATTTCTCTGCTCAATTATGTTTTGTTTGGGAGATGTGCATTCTTCGAGGACTCCAGTTCTTAATTGACTCTATTGTGTTCCCTAAAGATGTGCTTAGTCTGGGGAACCTCTCATTTGTGGCTTTTTCTCTACCACAGATCTCAACACCCCTTGACTTTCTCTCCCTTTCATTGATAAATTCTAGAGTACTAAGGAAGGTGACTTGCTCCTCCCCCATTCACAGTACTGCCCAGATTTTGCTCTTGCCTGGCCCTGGATATGTCCTATAAATATAGAGTAAACATTTCCTTTAAATTTTGGAGACAGGATTCCTTAAAACTGTGTTTGAAATTCTGAAAGATGTACAAATTCCCAACACTTTTATCAAGAGATGTAGTTGATATTTGGAGTTGGAACCTACTCATAGATATTTCTTCATGGAGATAAAGTTTCTGCTTCATGGCCTTTGAGACAATCTCAGCTGTGAATGGAGGACAGTTGGCTCCTCGGAAATGTGTGTCCCTTCTAGACCTGGAGCACCATGAGGGCTAACGTTATGCTATTCATCTCATGTGTGTGGTGGGAAAAATGACTTTAATAGCAGGGGCTGTTGTTCACATTAGGGAAGAACTGTTACATTTCAGGAAAAGAAAAAAAAAAGCCTTGTAAAGATGCTTAGGGGAAGTGGAGGCTGTGACAGCATCAGCAGGAAGGAAACCTCCCAGACAGAGGGGTATTCTGCAGGTATATTGAAGATAACAATATGCAGTGTTTTATTAACTATTGTTATTCTCCTCTTTTTGTTGTGAAATTTCGTCTTAGCTTTTTTCAATAAAAAATCCAACATTGTGCATGTCCTCAGACTCTGCTTCCGCCTCCCAAGAATTGGCTCTTTAGACATCACTATACATGTGCACTATAGATCTGCATTAAAAAGCAAAGGAAAGTTTGGGGTTGGCAGACTCAAGGGATTCAACCAGACTCCCAGTGACCAAGGTGTCAGTTCTCACTGTGAAGCTCTTTGTGACACTGCAGCATAATAATCTTCCATTGTGCCCAAATCAAAGTCACAGTCTTGTGCATGGATAAAGGACTTGTGTAGGTTAGAAGGGAGACATCTACAAAATGGAGCTGGTTCTCTCAAGATATGAGCTAGGTAAAGGCAGAATGTAGATCCCGAGGAGGAAACCTAAATATCCCTAGAGATCTGGGGGGAATGTTGCACTTTGCTGTATTGGTCAGGGTAGGAATATTTTTGCTGCACTAACAAAAGAATCCCCTTTCCTGACATAAGTGGACACAAGTACAAATATTTATTTCTCACTGAAATATGTACCTGTCGTGGGTTTTCTCAGCTGTCCTGAAGTCACCTTCACTTGGGATTCCCGCCAGTGGAGCAGCTCCTATCTGGAATGCTGCTGGTCAGGAAGGCAGAAGGAAGGGAGAAAATGCTGAAACATATACTGACTTCTACAGTTTCTAGTTATTACAGAGAGAGACATGCTTTTTAAAATTTATTTTCCTGTTTCTGGGTGAAATTGAGGCTCCATCATTCTGTGGAGTGCCTTCCCATATTTTCATGATAGTACACCTGGAAATGATATTTACATCCATAAGCTGTTTCACAGTTTCCAAGAAGCTCTAACACACTAAGATGTGGGCTCCTAAGTGACTTCTTAGTCTAGCACTTTCTTAGATCCCACTCCATTTCCTTCTTTAGGCAGGGCAGGGCATGGCTGAAATGGCACAGATTAAATACTTCTTTCTACATGACATGAATTTTAGATCTCTCAATGTGTCCAATAGTCCAATTTTAGTTTTAGACAGACAGTGCCATATTGGAATCCTGGATCAAATATTTAGGGATCATCACCTTGTTAAGGGAAGTCACCTTGCTGAGATTTGGTTTCCTCCCTTGTAAACTGATACTTGTATCCTTGCAGTTGTTTTGACAGTTGAGTGTATGTAACATGTTAAACGTGGGTTCCAGTATAGAGACATGCTCAATAAATCATAGCTGCTGCTGTTGAAAAAAGTTTCTGCTCAACAATGCCATTTCTACTCATGTTTCATTGGTCAAAAACTGTCATTTGGTGATGCCTAGTTCACTAGGGTGGAGGGTGTCTAGTGCCATGGAAGAGGTACCAGCTACAAGGAATGGTCATAAATTTATCATCTGTTGTACCTTGGATGTGGTCCAAACTAAAGTTTATGTGAAGAATTATAAATTCTTTCTTTCTCTTTTTTTCCTTTCTTCTTTCTTTGTTTCTTTCTTTCTTCTTTAAATAATGAAGAATTATACAAGCATATGGGTTGTTTTCTTTCTGACCAATTATAATGTGTCATTGTGTTAGAGACATGCTTACCCTGTACTGTCCTTGCTTGAGTGTCCTAGAAACTGGTTTTCCAGGAAAGCTTTCTACAAAGGAGATCTGACTGTGTGAAAATGGAAAGAGAAAATCAGAGATGTTTCTTTCTCCTGCAGGCTTCCTGGCTCTGTCCACAATCATTGCTTACACTTAGGTATAGTAATCTGGACCAGCCCAGAGCACAGTGAAAAATAACTACAGTGGAATGGAGAATGTAATTTCCATGGCTCCAATCCACAATGTCACAGATGTCCCCCAGTGGTTGACATGTATGACACAAGTGACTGTGCTTGAGGCCTTCCAACAGGATGAGACATAGACACCACCATGAAGGATACTGCAAGTTTGGAATGCAGAAGAAATGAAATGACAAATGCAAGAGAAATCATGGTGATTGCCAAAACAGAGACCCACGAATATTATCTGGGGTTAGGGTGAGAGAAACTGCAATCTGGGAAGCAGGGCTAGCTTCCTGGGAGTGGTGGCCACTGGATGGGCATTGAAGGATGGAGAGGAGCTTTCAAATTTGGTTGTAGTATAAATTCTGGTTTTAAAAGTAATATAATTTCATTGTTTTAGTTTATAAAATAAAATCTAAAGGGAAAAGTGATTACTGGCAACTTGGGGTGCATAATTCTAGGTACTATATTGGTTATTTTACCAAACTGTGGTATTCTTAATTTTGTAAACTGAATTTCTTCTGGCATTGTGAGTTGACTCCCTGTAACTATGAGTGTGGACTTACATTATTTTTAATGGTTAGAGACATTCAAGCAATGGATACATGTCAATTTGAGCAATCAATTTTCGTTGGTGGGTAGGAAGATGGCTTCTAACTTTGGGTTGGGTAACTCTGGGCATGAATCATCACACACATCTATAGTGATGTCTAAAGAACCAGTTCTTGGGAGGCAGCAGCAGAGTCTGAGGACATGCACAATGTTAGATTTTTTTTTTATTGAAAAAAGATAAGATGAAATTTCACAATAGAAAGAGGAGAATAACAATAGTTAATATATTGCATATTGTGATCTTCAAAGTAGTTTCTCAGAGTATGAGATATGGGCATAAAATAATTCTCCAATCGATATTAGCATGAACCTTCCTTTTCAATGAACTAAGAGACACTAATACTATACTATACTAATAGTATAGCTAACTTGCATTATTCTCCCTTTTCCATTTCTTCCTTTCCCCTTTCCCCTATCCTAGTACTTTTTTCCTTTTAAACAATTTCACAATATCCATTGTAGATTTTAAACCTTATTTACTTTTTCAATTTGTCACCCCAGGGAGACAATACAATATTTACACACGTGAGTCTGATTTACTTCACTTATGAGTAGGGTCTCAAATTGCATCCATTTACCTATAAAAGTCTCAAGATTTCCCTTCTTTATGGCTGAGTAGTACTCCATTATTAAAAATACCACATCTTTTTTGTCCATTCCTCGGTTGATTGGCATTTGGGTTGTTTCCAAGATTTAGCTATTACAAATTGTGCTGCGATAAACATGGGTGCATATGTAACACTGTGGTATGATGTTTGTAATTCCTCCAGGAAGACAACTAGAAGGGGAATAGCTGCGTTGAATAGGACCTCTAATCCTAGCTTTTTAAGGACCCTCCATACTGATTTCTGCAGTGGCTGCACAGGTCTGAACTCCCACCAACAGTGGAGAAGCATTCCTTTCTCCCCATGGGCCCTCCAGCCTCTGTTATTGGTTGATATCTTGATGTTCGTCATTCTTTCTGGGGTGAGATGGAATCTCAGTGTTGTTTTAACTTACATCTCTCAAATGTCCAATGATATTGAACATTTTTTCATATATTTATTTGCCATTTTTATTTCTTCATCTGAAAAGTGTGTAATCATCTCAGATGCCCATTTTTGGATGAGTCTTTGAACTTGAGGGGTCTGAGTTTTTCAATTCTTTGTAGGTTTTAGATAGATATCTTTCATCTAAAGGACAATTGCTTAAAATTTTTTACCACTATGTGGGTTGTCTTTTCACTCTTTTGGTGATTTCTTTTTATGTGAGAAAGCTTTTTAATAAGATGAGATCCTAGTTGTTGATATCTATGTAGATATGTAGGTAGATTTCTATCTACTTTCTCTTGCAGTAGATTTAATGTTTCTGTTTTAATATTTAGATCTTTGATATATTTTGACTTTAGTGCATAGTGATAGATATAGGTCTAATTTTAGTCTTTGGCATGTGGAAAGCCAGTTTTCCCAGCACCATTTATTAAAGAGGCTTTCTTTCTTCTAGTGAACATGTTTGGTCAATGATAAGGTGACTGAGTGTGTTTGTAATTGTGTCTACATCTTCTAATCTGTTCCACAGACCCTCAAGTCTGTTTTTTTGCCAGTATCATGCTGATCTTATCACAATAGCTTTGTAGTATAATTTCAAGTCAGGAATTGTGATGCTTCTTGCCTTATCTTTGTTTCCCAGGATTGCATTTGCTATTTTAGATCTCTTCTGTTTCCAAATGAATTTTAGGAATGTTTTCTCCAGTTCTGTGAGATATACTAATGGTATTTTGATCAGGATTACTATAAATCTATATAACACTTTTGGGAGAATGGGCATTTTCACTGTCTTGGTTCTTCCTATCCAGAAGGAAGGGATATCTTTCCATTTTCTGATATCCTCTTCAATCTCCTTTTTCAGAGTACTGTAATTTTCAATATCTAAATATTTTACTTCCTTTGTTAGGTTGATTCCTAAGTATTTCATTTTTTGGATGCTATTATGAAGGGCATGCTTTCTCTAATTTCTCTTAGTATGTTTGTTTGTGTACAGTAATGCTACTTATTTTTGAGTGTTGACTTTGTATTCAGCTATATTACTGAATATGGTTATTAAATCTAGAAGTCTTCTAGAAGTTTTTGGGGCCTTCTTTGTAAAGTACCATGTCATCTGTGAGGAATGATAATTTAACTTCTTCCTTTCTAACCTTATTCCTTTTATTTCTCTCTTGTCTAATTGCTCTTGCTAATGTCTCCATAACTATATTGAATAGGAATGGTGATAGTGGGCATCTTTGTCTTGTTCCTGAATTTAGAGTTAAAGCTTTCAGTTTTTGTCCATTTAGTATGATGCTGGCTGTTGGTTTGCTACAGATGACTTTTATCAGATTGAGGTAAAGATTATCTCTTTCAATTTTCTGTGGGGTTTTTATCATGAATGAGTGCTGGACTTTATCAAAAGCTTATTCTGCATTTATTGAGATGATCATGTGATTTTGTCTTTAGCTCTGTTAATATGGTGTATTACATTTATTGATTTGTATATGATGAACCATCCCTGCATTCCTGGGAAGAGTCTTACTTGGTCATGGTACATAATTTTCTTGATGATTTGCTGCATTCTAGTTTGTTTGCTAGTATTTTATTGAGGAGCTTTGCATCTATGTTTATTAGAGAGATTTGCCTGTAGTTCTCTTTTTTTGGTTGGATCTTTCTCTGGTTTTGTTATAGACTAATACTTGCCTCCAGGAATGAGTTAGGGAGTACTGCTTTCTTTCCAATTTCATTACAGAGTTTGAGAAGTACTAGCACTAAGTCTTCTCTAAATTTCTCATGGAATTCAGTCATGAATCCATCAGGACCTGGGCTTTTCTTTGTTGGTAAGATTTTAATTACATTTTCAATAACATTAACTGATATTGGGTTATTCAGAATTTTGTCTTCTTGATTCTGCCTTGATAATTCATATGTTTCCAGGAATCTGTTCACTGCTTCTGTGTTTTTCATCATATATGAGTAAAGATTTTCAAAGTAGATATTTATGATCTTATGAATTTATACACAGTCTGTAGTGATTTCAGGCTTTTCATTCCTCAGTGCATAAATTTGAGTTTTTCTTTCATTTTTTTGATAAGGTTGGGTAGCAGTTTAACAATTTTATTTATTCTTTCAAAGAATCAAGTTTTCAATGCAAGAATTCTTTGTATTATTTTCTTAGTCTCAACTACCTTAATTTCTGCTCTGATATTTGTAGTTTCCTCCCTTGTATGATCTTTGAGCTTGACTTGTTCTTCTTTTTGTAGAAGCTTGAGGTACAACAATAGGTTGTTTATTTGTGCTTCTTCTGTTTTCCTGATGTGAGAATTCACTGCTATAAATTCCCCTCTGAGGACTGCTTTCATCATTTCCCACAGATTCTGACGTGTTGTATGTGGATTTTTGTTTAATTGTAGACCTTGTTTAATTCTTCTTTAATTTCATCTATGATACATTGATTGTTCAGGAGGGTGTTATTTAACTTCCATCTATCTATGGAGTTTTTGTCGTTTCTTTTGCCATTAATTTCCACTTTCATTGCACTAGATCAGATAACATGCATGGGATAATTTCAATTCTTTTGCATTTAGTTAAACATGTTCTATGGGCTGTTGTATGGTCTATTTTTGATAACAACCCACGTGCAGCTGAGAAGAATATGTACTCTGATGTTGGGTGGAACACCCTGCAAACATCTAAGTCCATTTGTTCACAGGTTTGGTTCAATTCTGATATTTCTTTGCTGATTTTTTGTCTAGTTGATCTATCTCTTTGTGACAATGGGGTATTAAGGTCCCCCCATTGTAACTGTGCTATTGCTTATTTGATAGTTCACTTCTGTTAGTATTTGTCTTATGTAGTTGGGTGCTCCTGTATTTAGTGCATATATATTTATGGTTGTTATCTGTTCCTCTGAATTTTCCTCCTAACAAGTATGTAGTGATCTTTATCTCTTTTGATCATTCTTGTTTTGAAGTTCACATCATCTGCAAACAGAATAGTTATCCTTGCATTTTTCTGGGTTCCTGTTGCATGAAGTATTGTTTTCTGTCTTATGACTTTCAGTCTATGACTTTCTTTTTGAGTTAAGTGTGTTTCTTATATACCGCATATTGTTGGATTTTTTTTCTTGATCCATTCTGCCAGTCTGTTTCTTTTGATTGGTGAAGTGAGGCCATTGACATTCATAGTTATAACTGATACATATTGTCTTATCTTTGTCATGTTATTTTCCTCTTGTTGGGTCCCTGTTTTTACCCTATGTTTAATTGCTTGTCCTGCCTGGAAGTTTCTTACTGTTGTTGTTCTTGGAATTGTGGTCATTTTTATCTTTGTTCAGAATATCTTTCAGCACTCCTTATAGGGTTGATTTGGTGGTCATAAATATCTTCAGTTGTTCTTTGCCATGGAAGTATCTTATTTCTTCCCTAATTTTGAAAGATAATTTTGCAGGATACATCAATATGGGCTAGAAGCTGTTTTCTTTTAGGACTTGAAATACTTCACTCTAAGCTCTTCTTGACTTGAGGGTCTATGTTGAGAAGCTGGTTGTGATGCTAATGTGCTTTCCTTTATAGGTGATCTGTTTATTTTCTCTAACAGATTTTAGCACAGAGTTTTTGTGCTGAATTTCTGGTAAATTGATTATTATATGTCTGGGTATAGATTTATTTTGGCAATGGCTATTTGGAGTTCTATATGCCTCACTTGGTCAGATTCTTTTCCTATCTTTAGGAAATTTTCTGCTATTAATTCTGCAAATAGTCTTTTTATGTCATTTGTGTTGACTCCTGCTATTTCATTGACATGTATCAGTCTTATATTGTTTCTCTTTGCATCATCTTGCAGCTGCTGAATTCCTATTTCCTAACCCTTGTTATTTTTCCAAATGCCTTCCTTTCATGATCAATAGCCATGATTCTGCCCTCATGTTCTGAAAGTCTAACTTCAGCTTCACTCAAGAAGTCTTTCTAGCTTTCAGTGGAATTTTTAATTTCCTAGATATCTGTTTGAATCTGTTTCACACATTCTATTTCTTTCCTATATTGTTAATTCAAGATTTCCATAATTTTCTTTTGCTCCTCTATTTTAAAATCTGTCTCCTCTAGATTTACTGAGTAATTCCTTCATTATGGTTGGCATTTCTTTTTTAACCTGAGAGATTATTTCTGATCTGACTTCCTCTATTGCCACATGGATTTGTTTGGTTTACTTTGGTTTCTATCATTTCAGAAATTTCAGATGTGTTCATTCTACCTTCCTCTATCTCAGTGTCTCCTGGACTTGTTCTGGGTGTGCTGGAGGTCTAACATTGCATTTTGTTTCTGCATCTTGTGATTTTCTATTTCAAAAAATTTTATTTTGTTTTCTGTGTTCATCCTTGTAAGGTTTTGTGGTAAGTAGCTGTATTACTAATAGTAAGGCCTCTCTAGGAAAAGCCTGTTCTTCAGGGACGTCTTTTGTGTGTAGGAAGCTCTTGGTTTGTGTCTGTCCCAAGATCCTACCTTTCCAATTAATTAAGAGTGAGATGTTGGTATATGTTTAGCTCAGTGCCCAGTCCTTTAGTGTTAGACTGTGGTGATGTTATTACACCAGTGCTTCCCAGTATTGGTATGGAAGGGAGAACAACTGATTACAACAGATATGACATCCTAGCTCAAGTAGTATAATTAGCGATAAGAATAGCATCAAGCACAGTTTAGAAACTGACAAACTGTGGTAACTATTATTTTTGTACCTTAAACCATAGGAGCAAAATCTACAGTTATGTAACAGAACAAATGATAAATTAGGAGCTTGTATGCAATGTATTTACCCCTGGTAGAGTGGTTTTACTCTTTGGTGGAGAAATTTATGAAACATAGTCGATAAAACAAAGATAACTGAAAAGAAAGTAGAAGCAAAGCTAGAGGATGGAGGATGATCACACAAGCTTTGGGAACTAGAGACGGCAGGAAAGAAAGAATGAAGGAGTAAGCAAGGGATTTTCTGAACTTGGTTTCTGGATCTGGGGGATAGGATTAGTTTTCTGTGGCTGGAGTTTTCCCTAGCCGTTTAGATAAGAGAAGGGAAAAAAGGTAAGATAAGAGACAAGAAAAAGGAAAAGGAAAAGAAAAAAGATAACAAAAATAAAAATTAGATCTAAAAACAGAAAGAAAAAAGGTGGCCCTACCCATCTGCTTCTATGGCATATGTCCTTGTTCCCAAGCACAACATTGGTTCACCTAACTTACCACCTGTTGGCTTGTATCAGACTTTTCCACCCCACTAGTCCTGCCTGCTAATTGTGTGCACCCTAGTCAGGGTCCTATTGTGTGGCTCTGATATCATGGAGGAGAGCCAGTCACCTGAATTCCTCCTGCCAGTTGTTTGCCAGGTCCCTATGTTAGAATTTGAAAGACTATAAACTATCAAACTTCAATAGATTGCAACTTCACCTGGAGCTGAGAGTATGCACAGTGGAGACCCAGGCTGGTGGGCTGGAACAGCACCAGTGAAGGTGTGAATGCTAGGAAGAAAAGTGAGAATTCTAATTCTCCAACCACTAGCAAGGCATCACTCTGTGCACAGAAGTCATGAGGAGAGCAAGTCAGGGAGGAACTGGTTCTTATTTGGATGTAAAACCCCAGCTCCCTGTGATCCTCCATATGCCCTCATCTTACTTGCTCTGTCCCCATCCAGGGCATGGCGTGTGGTAGATGTGTTTGTTGGGCCAAAATGAATTAGCACAGAAGTCTGTCTCCTAGCTGCTCCTCCAAGCCCTCTCAGCCTAGACTTGGGGGATTCAAATGCAACAAAGTAGAAATGGGCAGAGGAGCTCGATGCATCACAACTGTGGCTATAGGGAAGAATGTCATACTGCAAACGTCTTCTTTTTCTGATCATTTACATTCCCATTATGAATTCTATTGCCTTTCAGATCTGGAGGAAATATGTAATGGGAGGAAAATGTGACATACCCTTATAATCGTTTATCATTTTCACTGAAGGGAGGTATTGATTCTCTGGAGTGCTCATGAACCTGGGGATGCTTCCTGAATGCAAAGACTGTTTTCCCTTCACATCCTCACCCCTGCTTAGCACAGTCATCTCAAGACCCATGTGTTCTTCTTGGCACTAACATAGGCCCTCTCTGAGGAGCAGAAAGAATCCCATCCACCCTGAGGGAGCTCCTCTTTTCCCCCTCTAAATGTGATGATGCTTCTGATATAGGAGAAATAGAACTCTAGACCTGTCACATACCAAATGTGCCAAGTTCGTGGTCTCACAACATCAGAGAACAAAGTCACAAACCAAAGGAGGAAGTTTGGAGAGTTTAATTGGAGATAAGAGAAAGAAGAATAGTGCTCAGTTTCTATGATAGGTCCTGAAGAGGTGGCTACCAAGGTCCTTTTTCAGGAGTAATTTACACAACAAAATCACAATGTGGGTAGAACATGGGTCAAACTACAATCAACCTGTAGGAGTACAAGAATAGCCACTTAGCTAATATTGATCCAATGTGGCAATGAGTCACATAGCAAGGGTACATAGACAGAACAAAGGCATTTTAGGGAAGAAGTATGGGACTAGATGTTCTGGTCACCCACATGTACACCTTATATTTATATGGGACCACTGGACCAGGCAGTGTTAATTACAGTGTAATCTCAAGTTGCTCTTTATCTCTAGGAACACATGTAGACCTTGCTATTGCTTCTCCAACCTGAGGCCTGGTTCTCTTTAAGTTTGCCTCTGTCCACAATTCTGATGCCTTTGTTTCGTCCTGACTTCCTTAAAGGCCCAATCTCTTTCTGACTGCAGATAAATTTCTATCTAACTTAGCTGTCAATAATACTTAAAAATCTGATTTTTAGAAAAAAATATGGGGGCGTAAACTCAGGGCCTTCACACTGAGCAACGCTGCAGCCATTCTATTTTTCATTTGAGACAGGGTTTCATTAAGTTGCCGAGGCAGAAGTTAAACTTCTGTTCCTCCTGCTTCAGTGTGTACCACCAGACCTAGTTCAAGGTCTGATTCTTAAGAAACACCTCCATTAAGCCATGTCCATTGCTGTGCCTTCTGGACCACTTTTCCACATAAGGCAGAACCTCATCAGACAAATGCTACCATTTTTCTGCCATTGGCCTCAACCTGCAACAGCAGGTCTACATTGATTTCGAAAGCTGCCATAACAAATGAGCACAGCCTGGGTGGGGCATAGGCAGCCCACTTATCATGTCAGTTCTCTGGGCCGGGAGTCTGAGTCCTGCAATGCTCAGCTGGGTCATCTGTTTAGTGTCTCTCGTGGCTCCCTGGACTCTTACCTGGAAGCTCTGGGAACAATTCTGCTTCTACCCATTCAAGTTGTTGGTCAGTTCAGTTCCTTGGGACTAAGGCCCCATGTCCTTGCTGGCCATCAGCCAGAGCTCTTTCTTTGCTGCCCAAGGCCACCTGTGTGACTTTTTGCTGCTTTTCAGACGGTGTCCTCCAGTGGTAGTGGGTTAGGTCTATCCCAAGCTTTCCATGTTGTACACTTCTGCATCTTTCCAACCTTTGCCAGAGAAAGTTCACTGCTTTTAAAGCAGTGAGAAATCTCACTGGTTTGAGTGGACAACGTGAACAATCAAGGATAATCTCTTATTTTAAGGATTGCAAACTTAATTACATCTGCAAAATCTCTTTTGTCAGATAGTCTAATATTGTCACTGGTTCCAGAGATTAGAGAGTGGATGTACGGGTGGCAGGGGTGAGGAGGATGCCACTTAACATGAGGGTTATGGCAGAAATGAAGCCTGCCTTCCTACATCTCTCCAGTAAATTCCAGCACGATTGTGACTGTTAATTCAGATATCTCAGATTGACTGGATTAAGACACACCTGCCAGATTAGTAAAGCACACTTCTGGGTGTGTCTGTGGGGTGTTTCCAGAGATGATTAGTGTGTAAACCAGGAATCTGAGGGGGAAGATCCACAGGCTTGTGGCCTGGGTGGAATACAAGGGAATGAAGGAAGAAGTGGGCACATGTCTGAAAAGCTCCAGGCTGCACGAAGGGGTGTGTCGTTTGCTGCCATCACCCGCAGACTCGGATTCCAGTTTCTTCAGCCTTCCAATGCAGACTTACACGGCCGCTCTCCAGGGAGCTTCCGGGGCTCCTGTTTTGGCTGATGTTATATCCTTGGGGACCAAGGGGATCAAGAGGATCTTGCTCCACAGCCAGGTTCTTAAACTGAACAACTACTGGGCCATTCAGCCCTCCAGTGTGCAGGTGGCCCCTGTGGACTCTCCTGCCTCTGATCTTATAAATTTATATAATTGTATGGATTCTGTTCCTTTAGAGAACCCTAACCAATACCAGGGCCCAGGGCTGCATGTACCGGGCTTCATCTTCTTCACTCTGTGCAGCTGTCTCTGAGGTCCTTCCTCACGGACATGGCTTCATGAGAAATCGGCTTCTACACAAATAATGCTAATCGCCTCTGCTTTTTGCACAGCACTCTGCAATTGCTAAAGCAAAGCAGGTGAGAAAGCTGAATCTCAGAGAAGGCAAGTCATATGGGAATCAGAGCACCGATCAGGCACAAGTCATCCGGCATGAGCCAGGAGCAGGTCTCAGGTCTCCACGTGCCAGGCCATCACTTTCCAAATCGGAAAACTTCCCAGCCACTGGAAGCCAAGCAGCTAACCTACCTTTGGCTTTCTGAGAGAAATCCAAGAGAGAAGCTGGCAAGCCAGTTGGAGGTTTGGCTGGGTGTCACTGGCTCCAGCTGCTGTTAATTTACAGTGGCGGAAGTTCCCCATAGTGAGTGGCACAGTCTGGTCACTAGCATAGTTCAATGGAGAGACCATGTTGAGCAGAGCTCACTTGCCTGTCCAAGTGACACTTGGCCACAGCTCGTCTGAGAGGGACAGATAGAAAGACAGCGTAGAAAGTCAGAGAACCACAGAGCAGTAGTGCCGGGAGAAAGCTGAGAAATCACCTAGTTGGTGCCACTTCTGATTTCAGAGACAGGAAACTGAGTCCTCAGGGGTGGAGAAACTGCCCGTGTGGATCAGGACTAGAGCCATGCCCCCGCTATTTCGCCTTCCCTTTGAGAAGAGCTCAAACCTTATTCTTCCATTCAGTTCCTTGGAGAACCTGCCCTTCAGACACAGTGTTATAGCTTATCATAGAGTGATCGAAATATATGGTGATGTTTCCATTTTAAAAATTTATTACAGCAAAAGGCACACTGGCATTAGTCCCCCTCGAAAGCTTCCCCTTACTGTGCTTTGAACACACTTGTCCCATAATTCTTGCCACTTTATAAAGTGGTCCGGCAAGTTGTCTTTTGTGAGTGACTTTACAAGATGTGATCAAAAACACAGTAAGCGTTGCTGGCGAGTGCCATCCGTGGGAATGGCAGGTTGGTAAAACCATGGCCGTGTGTCCTCAGCCCCGTATTCACTGTCTCTGACACCACGTGACTTATGGCTCCACCCCAAAGTCAACATGATCAGGAAAAGTAAACATTTTGAATTCGTTCATGACCTCCAGGCGGGCATGACAGCGCAACTAAAGGCATTCAGGAAAGGAGACGTCCAGAAAGTGGCCTCAGAAAGTGGCGAGAAAAATGGGCTAAGCGTTGGGGGGGGGGATTCTGAGGGGCATTAAGAGCTGTGTGTCTTTTACTGTAATAAATATTTTAAAATTTAAACATTCACCATATGTGCACAGAAGTGTGCTTGTCTGTGTACACGCCCACGTTAGTAGTCTATCTTCATGGAAGTCAGTCCTGGCCAGCCTGGCTGCTGGGTCAGCCTGTCAGGGCTCAAGCCCCTAAAGTGCTTA
The DNA here is from genome assembly GCA_004027595.1 of Dinomys branickii. Taxonomy (NCBI): domain Eukaryota; kingdom Metazoa; phylum Chordata; class Mammalia; order Rodentia; family Dinomyidae; genus Dinomys; species Dinomys branickii. Next base: position 19,133 of record PVLD010015833.1, read on the forward strand.
CCTTGAGCAAGTTACTCGATCACTCAATGCCCCCATTTCCTCATTTGTAAAGTGCAAATGATAATAATCCCTTCTTCATAGGGTTGTTTTGAAGATTCTCTGGATTACTGTATGCAAAGAGCTTAAAATAGTGACTGACACAGAGCAAGTGTCAGAAATTGACCCCTGAGAAATTATTGGCTGTGATTATTCCCAGAAAAGTTCCTGCCATGCCAGCTTCTCATTCTCTTAGTGGGAAAATAATGATCTAATAAAAAATAATTCATTCAATCTACTCACAAACTGAAATGCCTCGAGGGACAGAGGATGGAAGTAGATTGAGTGTAAGAAAAATTTTGTGACCCTCTTGGATTCAACTGGATTTTCCATTTTGAAAGAGAAGCAAACACAGGAAAATATGCTTCCAGCATATGTAAACAACAATGTCAGTGCAGCGGCAGATGGGAACTGTGAAGGCTTCAATGCTAGGGACAACATGGAGTGGTGGGGACTGCGGTCAAGTGGGGGTCACAGGCCCTCTGGTACAGTCACTGCTTGGTTTAGCTGATTGCTGCCATGTGGGAATCCAGATCTGGGGTTGTTGGGTCTCCTAGATTTTTTTTTTCAAGAGAAGCCAAAAATCTGCATTTTTTCAAATGTTAAATATCCCAATTATTAAAAGTTGGCTCAATTCTTTGAAAACATTGGCTCAGCCAAACAAAACATCTGTAGGCCAGACTCAGCCATAGCTGCCAGGACTCAGTTCCAGTCCTCTCTTTATGTGCTGTGGTTATCTAAGGGTGTCCATGTGAGTATCTTCGGGTCACTATCGGTGGCCCCAACTGGGGATAAGATTTTTAAAAAAAAAAACCTAAGAGGGTGGCAGCTCACTACAGGTAATTTTGTCAGATAAAGAAAAAATAATCTGAGATCATAAACTGGATTCTCCAGAGAAGGCTGTTGCCAAGATGGATCCTTTCCTCCACTGTGCTTCAGGTTCCCAACCAGTACACAGGTAAACAAAACCACCCTGTCTACAACTTAGGGAGATCATGAGACTTACAAAGTCAGGGGTGAGAAAGTTCTTCAGAAACTGTAAAATCTGGTGGAGGTACACATGAAGGGCTCCTATTACAGAGCAATTATAATAAAACAGAAAAAGCACATACTTCTTTGAAGCCTTCCTGGACCAGGGAGCATTGGTGGGATGTAGCCTAAGTTGTTTTGTTCTGTTTCATTTTACCTCATCTATGAAACCCAAAGCATTGTTTGCAGTAACAAAAAATTAGAAGTGACTTAAATGCTCATTGACAGAGGAATGGGTAAACAGTGTCTAATCATTGGATGAAATGTATACAGCTTTTAAAAAGCCTTAACACTATGTGCATGTATGTGCGTGCGAGAAACCATATAGATTGATATGGAAAACAACATTGAGTCACAAAGTCAATTGGCAGAATAAGTACAATACAGTGACATTTACATAAACGGTACCAGCCCACCAAACCTCTCCACTGTTCACAGATAATTACTTGTGTGCTAAAGTAGGCATGCATAGGCAGGAGAGAGGCACACTAGATTCATGTGATGTTGCCTCTGGGTAGGATGGAGGCAGCAGGACCAGGTAGGCTACAAGGAGCTCCAACTTTGTCTGCAATGTCCAACTTCATTTTACAAAATCAGAAGCAAATGCAACAGAATATTAAAAATTTGTTAATTTTAGGTGGTAAGTACATGGGTTTTTATGGCTTTCTGGACTTTTCTGCTTCTACTTTTTCATAATTAAAAAGAAGAAAGGAAAAGAAGGAGGAAAGAAGGGAAAAGGGAAAGAGGAAAGGTAGGGGGGAACAGAAGATGGGAGGGAGGGAAGCCACAGTACTCAGAGTCGTATTTGGAGCTGGCCTCAAATCTGGTCCAATTTTAAAGCACATGGAAGATAAATGAACCATGGCTGGCAAAGCATAGTTGCTGTGACTGGGCCCTCGCATCTCACAGCTAGATCCACTTCTGTAAAACTTTTCATCACACTGAGTAACCAAGAAATCACTTCGTTTCTCAGGGTCTGTAAGTTATTAGGGTCCCAGGCCAGCGAGTGGCTGCTCTGATTATAAACATGAAGTGTCATTGCTCTGATGGCCATTGACTGAGGCCACAGAGAAAAAGAAGCCAAATTTGCTTCCAAATAATGTCCTTGATACCTTTTTCCCCAAGTGACTTTAAAACGCTGAGTCCACTTTGGGGTTTGGAGGCATCACAGACACCATGAAATTTCCTTCAGTGGTATACTAAGTTCGAAGGAAGGCAGCTCACAGTTCTGATATCTGAGTTTTTTTTCTGGCTTGAGAATGAGCGGATTTTGCTGCTTGACACGGTATTGAGGTCAACAACAACAACGAAAGTGACAAATGAAGGAGTGCACTGGTTCTCCTGGCGCTTATTGAGTATGATCACTGCTTTCAGCTGCTTCTTACTGCACACCTACTACCCATAAGGCTCTAGGCTAAGTGCCTTTTAGGGTATAACATCTGCTATTTTTTGGGTCCTTCCTTTCTCGCTGTTGAGGAACATTCCTTCTCCACTTCATGTGTTTCTGAAGAAACCATGTTAACCTCAGTAAACTTCAGCATTGGCCATATGACCTAAGCCTGACAAATCATACTTCTCCATCTTCTTGGCAACAATGACTGATGAATTCAAGAGGTGGGCAGATGACCTGAGTAGGGTCTACAAAGAACTTCTCTGGAATTTCCAATCAGATGTTGAGAAAAAGAAGCACATTCTTGGGATTGCCAAGCTGGAGCTGCTGTAGCCAAGTCCTCTCTGCACTCCAGTAATGCAGAAAGGCGGAGATAAGCAGAAACAAGAGCCAGGCAGAGCAGGAGAGTTCTGGAGGTTCAATATTCCTCTCTGCTCTAGACTGAGATTCTGGTCCCTATAGCTCTTTCTCACTGGATGATCTCATTATACACCAAGCCATAGGAGCCGATCCATTTGCTTTTCCCCTACAGCAAGTTGGGTTCTGTTGCTTGCAACAAAAAATTCAGAAAATTACATCAGAATGTGAAATTAACTAGAATCTACCTGTGCATGAGCACCATGTTGTTTACTATTGTATCACCAGCGCTAGGAATAGTCCAGGGACCCAAAACAGTCTGTCAGGAAAAATTTGCCGAATGAGCAGATGATGAATGAGTACTATATTAGAGAATCCTTACACAAACTCTGATAGAAAGTCTTATTATTATCAGAAGCCGGAGTCTAAGTTTGCCCAGCTAGAAAATGGCAGAGGCCAGGCTGACATATGATTTTTAAACCTGGTGTTGTATCACCTCCCAGTTCATGGCCCCTTCCAATGAATCTCCTTGAGTTGTAGCTCAGTGGTAGAGGACTTACCTAGCATGTGCAAGGTTCTAGAGTCAATTCCCTGCAATGCAAGGAAAAAAAATATGTAGATAGAACCTTCTGGTGGGTCTCGTTAACTTCCACTTATGTGGAGAACCAGAGTGAGCCCTCAAAAGCACAGGGTAATTAAATTGTCTTTTTCCTTCCAGAGCTAGAGATTGAACCTAGGACCTTTGCACAAAGCCATATCCCCAGCTTTTTTTTGAGACAGGATCTTGCTAAATTGCCCAAGCTGGACTCAGATTTGCTATTTTCCTGTCTTATCCTCCCAGAGTGCTGGCATTACAAGTGTGCACCACCACTCCCAGGTTCAATTGTCCTTTTTCAACACCCTTGGCTGGTGGCTGCAAAGAACCATTCTCGAAATCAGCCAGGTCTTTGCTTCTGCCTTCTACCTTTCTGGGTGTGCCAGGCTACAGTGACCAGCTGCCAGATGGAGTCTTCCTGCCTGGTGGTTCTCTCCCTCCCTCCAACTCTGTGAATCTGTTCCAAGTTTCTAGTGAGTTATTGGATACCCAGTTTTAAATCTTTTTCATATGCAAGAAGTTTATTCTCATTAAGAGAAATCCTATCTTCTGCTTGTTTAACTCTGTCAGTTAAATCTGTTAAGTTTATTTATGTTTGCCCAGTGGTAATTTTTTATTGAGAGAACATCTGAAACTGTCCACAGGGAGGAAGCTGAAGAAGCCCCAGGGTGCTCCAGGACTGGCCCCTACTTTTTCTGACATCTCTGCCGCCCAGAACAGCTCCTGCCTACCACAGGGAGCTGATCATAGGCATTCATGGCTGAGTCCTTTGGAGTTTTGAATTTGCATAGGAATGGCCTTGATTTGGAGGAGTTCACACTCTGGGCTTTTTGTTGCTGCTGCTGAAGGGGTTCAGACAGAGGTAGCCCTACACAGCCAGGTCTAGTGACTGCTGAGGCAGCAAGTCAATGACACAGGCAGAAGGGACCAAGTTCCTGTTTTCTGCCTTCAGATGCAGGGGATGGACCCGGAAGTGATTCCTCTGGGAGTGCTCACTTTTTCCTCTGAGCAGCTCTGACTTCAACTGATCCTTGGCACCTTCTTGTGCAGGTCAGATTCTGCCTTACTCCTTCACTAGACTCTGAAAGGTTTAAGAAAAGGTTTTGTATCATTTGTCACAACCCTTAGTTTATCTAAGAGAGTCTTGAGTCAGCAAACTCTTTTTGGTGTTTTGATGAGTGAATGAACAAATTATTTCATGGACTTCATCTCTTGCATAAAGCTCCTCCTTCCCAGAATGGGCCCTGTTAGCGCATGACTGACCATCACATGTGAAAGGCCCTATGGGTGCCTGGGAAGTGATTATCATTGCATTAGCATTTGCTCCTGTTGTACAGAGTTTTTGAACTTTTGTTTCCTTATCTTCATTTGCTTTAGGGTAAAAGAAAATACTCACCTAGTTAATCAAGTTTTCTAAACTTTGTTTTTTTTTCCTCCAACACAAATTGCAGCTTCCAAATGATGCAGAACAAAGATAACCACAATTACAAAACCAGGCAGCTCCAAAAGATACAAGGTACGTTTTAAAGCCAAAAAACCCCCGAACTCGGACTGGGGATATAGCTCAGTGGTATAAGCGCTTGCCTGGCAAGTTCAAGGTCCTGAATTCGATCTCCAGTACTGAAAAAAAAAAACAAAACAAAACCCCAAACTCAATTTGGTCTGTCAATTCTCTTGATTCCCACTGAGGTTTTTTTGTAGCCTCCCATTTGACTTGAAAGAAGTTTGTGCTTTCCCCTTACATTAGGATATCAAGGTTGGTAGTGAGATCCTTGCTAAAGGAGGTAGACAAATGAAGCTTGAATGACTATCAGCAGGGAAATCAACAGAAAATAACTGACTAGAATATAGTACAAAGTCTAACAATGTGTTCTAGGAACCCAAAAGGGATGTATTCTATTTTACAATGAGTAGGTAGAAAAGAGTGTTAAAAATAGCATAAGATTTAGGCCTAGACAGTCCTGATACTGAATCTTCTTGGTTCCAGGAATGAGTGCATTTGTGACCTTGAAGAAGTTATGTAACTTCTCTGATAAAATGAAATATTGCTGACAGTGGTGATACATGCCTGTAATCCCAGCACTCAGGGAGGCTGAGGCAGGAAGATCACAAGTTTGAGACTAGCATGTGCAACTTAGCAACTTAGACCCCGTCTCAAAATTAAAAAAAAAAAAAATTAAAGGGATGGAAATGTATCTGAGTACAAAGATCCAAAAGAAGATATAAATTATCAAAAACCTAGTACAGTGCTTGGCATAGTATGTTAAAACATCCTTAATTTCTCTGATAAGAAGAGGGATATGGTAGGTTGCAAAATTAACTAAAATCCATGCTGTCCCTGAAAGCCTGCTCATTTGGGAGTGACCTTACCTCTCCTCCCATCTAGAGGTGCAGTCTGTGTCTCTATGACAGGTGTGGTCGTGTGATTTGCTTTGGCCGATGAGGCATTGGTGAAGGTACCGGAGAAGAGACCTGAAAGTGTACTTGGGAACCATCTCCCTGATCATGGCATGGCCTGCTGCATGGGGAGAGATAAGGCACTCATTTCTCCCTGTCTTTCTAGTCCATATGTATATGAATGAGGCCATCCTAGACCTACCAGCCCTCAAGTGCCACAAGATAGCTGGCTGAATAACTGTGTACTAGACCCACAGAACTCGTAAACAATAACAAGATCACTGTTGTTTTAAGCCATTATGCGTGGGGCAGATCGTTACACAGCAAAAGCTGACTATTACAGGTAGATTAGAGACATAATCTAATTAGAAATAATAGGGGTCAATGAGTAAATAGAATCTGCTTTTTAGAAACTCACTTGGTGGGTGACTTTTAATTGAATAATCCACTCAGTAGGTGACTTTGCCACAATATAGATACATCTCTGGACTCAAGGGCCATCTGTGTGACTAGAACTGTCAAATTAGAGCTAAATTGTCTCTAAGGCTTTCAGCCAATTTAATCTACAGAAATGTATGCTCTGTCTAAGACAATGAACTTGAATGCTTGGGCTGTAATGCAAAGAAGTTTAAGTAGTAGTTACTCAAATACTGCATTCCTGGGAAACTCCCAACCAGCACCCCCAGAACCTGCACCCTGGGGAGGAGTCAAGCTGGGGACACCACTGACATTAGTACTCTAAGAGAGGCTGTTGTGTTCCCTGGGGAGAGCAGAGGAATATTCAAACACTGCTTAGAATACACTTCTATATTACCTAAAAAGCACCAGCCACAAGCTTTGATGTCTTGGCTGAATAGAAATAACACTTTCCTCATCAAAAAAGTTGTTTGATCCCTGAATTCTGTTTTTTTTTCTTCTTCTTCTCTTTAGATATTAACTCACAGTATTTCAGTCTTCCCTGGGGATGAAGTGATGAAAGGGGGCAGTTGATTTAGTGAATAAAGTTATTTAACTTCATTATTACTGCTGCCCTAAAAGAAGGACTGTCCCTTTCCTATTAGCCATTCTTCAGTTCCTGCCCTGCCCAGTCCCACTCCCACACAGCACCCAGATGGTTTTCAATCAGCTTTCACATGATAATGAGGGCTCTTTCTGCTCTTCAGGACCCCCAGTATACACAACCCAGAAGAAATTTTTGGAAAATAACAGGCACATGTGAGACCCTCACTCAGAAATCTACAATGGCTCCCTATTGTCTAGGTCACTGACACCCAATCCTGCTGCTACAGCATCAGCTTCCTGGGGTTGCCAGAACAAAGTGCTATAACTGAGTATCCTGAACAGCAGAAATGTATTATCTGACATTCTGGATGCTGGAACCAAGGTGTCCAGATGGCTGGTTCCTTCTCGATTCTAATAGGGAGAATCTGTTCTGTTTCGCTTCCCTAGATTCTGGCAGGCCTGGGTGTTTCTTGGCCTGTAAAGTTCATTGTGCCTGTGTCTTCACATCATCTTCCCTTATCTGTGTGCAAGCCTCCCCCTTTATCAGGACAGTCATATTGAATTAGGACACCCTAATGACCTCACCTTAATTATCTTCGGAGAGGTTACAGGACCTGGGGCTTTGGACTTCAGCATCCTTTGGACTTCAGCATCACCCTGCCTATAGCTGGTGCTCTTTAAGTCTTCCCTGGGATGAGCCTGAACTCCATCTTCCGGAGGACCTCTGTGTCTTCACAGCTTCTCGGCTTTAACACCACAAGGTGTCATCCAAATTTACGTGTGAGTTCAAGTTTCTGTTCTGCCACCTGTCAAGCCACTTATCCATACCATGCCTCAGTTTCTTTATCTCTAAAGCAGGGATAAGAATGGTCCCTCCCTCAGGGGAATTACCCTGAGGCTTAAGTGAGTTCTTGAGTAGGGCCATGGAATAGAACCTGGCTCATAGTAAGTGTTTAAGAATGTTAATTACTCATATTTTACAGTTTTTGAGTCTACCTTGTTTCTTCTCGTTCAGCAAGGCTCACCCCTTTCCTGTCCCCAAATGGGAGGTGGTGGCATCCCAAGGTCGCATCACAGATCCACAGGATTAAAATCCAGACCCTTCCCCATGGTTCAATGCTGGCTCCTCTGCCTTGGATCGGCTGGGGGGGTGTCCCCCCTTCTGTCACCCTAAATCATTACAAAGTGAAAATGTAAAGACCTTTGTATTCTTCAAACCTCACTTCCGACTTGAGCTAAAAGTGTCCTAAGTGTGAGCAGCAGCCATTGTTTCACTATGTGTTAATTTGTCACTGGGGGATGCAGAGGCTGGGGAAGGCACGGAGCACTGGGTGATGCTTTGCCCCTGTCTTCATCAGCATCCTAATTATTCCACACCTTTTTAATAGAGGAAGCATTAGCATTCCTAAACTGTGCAGGGGTCTGATTGAAATAATGTCTCCTGAATTATCTTTTCATAAGCCGAACAAATAAATAAGGAAGTGGGAAGCTCCCCACACATAGCTCCTTCCCCAGCTCATGCCTGGCCAGCGTGTTGGCGTGGCCAGTGAGGGGGACTGGCCAGATGCAGCTACACTACAGGCACTGAGGACAGATGTGAGCCATTCCTTTGGACCCTTCTCTCATCTTCCCACTTTCTGCCCAGGTGGCCCCTCCCCTTTCAGGAAGCCTTCCCAGACTGCACCCTGCCCCGGTTGCATGCAGGATATGTCCTGCCAGCCTTGGCTCTTGATTCTTTCCAGGAATACCACTGTTTTCTACGTCACTGTTTTCTTTTAGTTGAAGGCCAGCTGGGGGTGTAAACTGCCCAAGAACGAAGCCATTTAGAACCTCCCTCAGCCTCTCTGTTGCTGCCTGCACAAGCCTACCCGTTGGGCAGTCTCTCCACGCGGCTATTGACTTGACGAGAGGAAGACAGCCTGAAGCCTCAGAGCGTCTTGGGTCCTCCTTTCCCACTCTCTCTCATTCCAGCTCCCTGTCCAGATGTGACTGCTCCAGTCAGCACTAGCGAAAAGGGAGAGTTGAGTTTAGTGCACGGGGAAGAGCTGAGCAAGTGCCCACAGCCTTACCAGGGAATGAGGTGCCTTATAAGAGACAAGGATCTTCATCTCTCAGAACTTGGGAGCAACAGATGCAAGACCTTCTGTAGCTCCAATGTGGCCTGGCTCCTGGATCCTGTGATGCTAGGGCTCTGTTCTGTGTTTTGTGTCGTTCTTTCTAAAGGGAGCCCTAGCCCCTTTATTAGCACCCAGGCCATGCATGGGGAAGGAAATCTGTAGCCAACACCCAGCATTTTGTTAAAACGGTTACAAACAGAACATCTCACATTTCAGAACTGTCGCTCCACTGAGAGTCATTCACATAAACAACGAGGTCCTCGTGGGTTTGATGGCAACACAAACACCACTTGTGACTCAATTAAGGAAGCAGTAATTAAAAAGGGGGAACAGCATGCTGTCTCTCCAGTCAAATCCTCCCACCAAGGCCCCAGGCCACCGACAAGTAGGACTCAAGGGACTTGCGGAGGGAGGTTCTGTCCCAGGGCTGCGTTCCAGCCTTGGCCAGAGCTTGCCCAGAGGAAGGCATGGAGGGAGGGGAGATGTGGGCAAGTGGTACCTGACCTCAGCCTGGGACTCATCTCACAGGGCAAGTGCTGTGAGGTAATGAAAATGTTTTAAATTATCAAAGGGCACCTAAGGAGAGGAAGGTTCCCCAGGAGATGAGTCACACTTTCTTGGTTTCCAAATAACAATAGCCAATGTCTTTTCCGTTTACTGTGTTCTAGGTAGAGTTGTATGAATTCTATAGATCTCAAATCATAACAACCCACAAGACAGCTACAATCATTACCTTCATTTTTCCAGATAGGGAAACCAAGGCACAGGTTCAAGAGCATTCAGCTAGAAAGAAGCAAAGCTAGGATCGAAACCCAGGGACTCTGCTGTCCATCGCACCCTGTCAGCCAGCTCTCACTCTTCTCACTCTTTGAGGTGGGCTATCTCTTTCCTGGGCTCAGGCCCTCCCTGCCCACTGCTTTGCCATTCATGATCACTTCCTCTGCTGCGTAAACTGTTTCGTCTTCTGAAGTAAGTATCCCCCTCTGAGCCGGGTGAGGGGGCACACACCTACAGTCTCAGCACTCAGAAGTTCAAAGCCAGCCTGGGCTACATAGTGAGTTCAAGGCCAGCCTCAGCTACATAGTGAGACTCTGTCTCCAAAGCGAATAACATTAAATTAAATAAATAAAGTAAAACTTATCACCATTTTACAGATGGAGAAGCTGAAGCCATTGGAGCTTAAACACCACCCATTACCCAGCTGAATGCCAGAGACTGGAATCAAATCCATACCTGCCTGACTCCAAATATCCCATCCAGGAACTGTGCCTTTCCCCGCAGCATTGCTTCCTCTCTAGGGGTGCCCTGGATCGCAGAACACCCATCGGACCTTTCTGCATCCACATCAGTCTCCTTGTCTGTAAATCGATGGTCAGGAGGTTAAGGACAGAATGAACCAACCTGACAAGGAAGTATGGATCAAGTGGGTACATGGTCTACCTTTACAGGGTGCAGCTGCTTGGTAGGGGCCCTGGAGGGAGAACCATGGCCACAAGCACTCTTAAAGCAGGTGGGCAGCAGCCCTGCTTGGAGGACACACAGACAGACATGACGCTCCTCAGTCCTCACCTCTTCCCCAGGAGGAATGGATGCCAGTCACCTCCATTCTGCAGGTAGGGAAATAGAGACACAGGCAGTGAGGTGACAGAGAGACCACAAGCCTGGCACCCAGACAGAAGCCCTGCCAGATGGTGCTGTGCCCTTTGGCAACTCTCAGGACCTCTCCAGCCCACTTATCTCTAACATGGAGAGTTAGATGCAAGTATCCAGCTTCTTGGCCCTGTGCGATGATTTCAGGGTGTGAGGCAGGGAAAAGACTCAGCCCTGTGCTTGGCACAGGGAGGGCTAAACATGAGCGGCGGCTGTTATGACGGTGAGGAGGAAGAGGACAGAGAGGAGAAGAGCGGGAGAAAGAGGAAAAGGAAAGGCAGAAGGGGGGGCAAAGCAGGAAGAAGAGAAGTAAGGGCAGGGGGCAGAGAGGCAGACACCCACCATCTGCTACCGCTTGCCTTGCTTTCTGGCCTCCTCACTTGGCAGAGCTCAGCCAAGCTATGAAGGCCCGGTCACCCCAGGTCCCCCAGCAGGGGCCTTCTCCTGCCTCTTCATGCACTTGCTGCTGCACTCACAGCTCAAAGCAGAAGGAGCTTCCTAAACAAGTCCATTCCCAGCATGGCCATCATCTGGGCCTGTAAATCAAGGCCTCCATGGCCATGGGCAGAATCAAAGGCCTCAGGAGCTCCAGAAGAAACGTCATGCCAGAGAGGCCAGGGGGCAGGAACTGTCACCTCCAGTCAGTCAGCTGGAAATCTGTGTCCCCTCCTGGGCCCAAGAGTCAGTGTCACCCAGGGCTGCTCCCTGGTCTCCTTTGTGAGCCAACAGGCACAAGGGCAATGGCTGCTCTGTGTGTGTGTGTGTGTGTGTGTGTGTGTGTGTGTGTGTGTGCATGCGTGTGTGGAGAGAGAGATTTGTTATGTTTTGTGTTCATGTTTGTGTGTATGATTTTTTTCTATGAGGCCATCAGCATTCCAGCAGCGTCCTGAGAAATTCATCAAATTATTTAACCTTTGCAGGAATAAATAATACATGTGCTTTCTCAGGATTTGTTCTGATTAAGCCGTTTTGGAGTGGTGCCAGGCCCGAGCCCGCCCTGGGAGAAGCAGGAAGGAGGCGGGTGGCACAGGATGGAAATCAGGCGGCCAGTGGAGGGCTGGACAGGAGGGGGCCGATGAGGCCGGAGATAGGCCCCTGTGAGCTCCTCGGGCTGGTGAATCGCAGAGGAAGTAGGTGGACTCCCCAGCCACCATCTCTCCCCCTGGAGGCTGTCCGCCTCATCTAGCTCTGAGGACAGAGATGTAGTGGAGACAGAGGTGGATTTGAGATGTGGCTCAGGCTGTCAGGTGCCTGTCTGTGTGTGCAGGAAGCAGGCCTGGGTCTGAATCACTGTTCTGCCCACTGCTAGCTGTGGGACCCACCCCTCTTGGTGCCCACAATGACACGCACTCTCCCAGCTGGTGCCAGCAGAACCTGACACATGCCCACAGTGTGCACTCAACAGCTACTAGGTTGGAACATATTAAATTTCTGATAGGTGACTAGTGTTAACCTACACAAGGACTGTTTTGTATGGTGCCACCTATAAATGTGCCACACATGCTAACACTGAGAATTTATTATGTGTCTCCCTGTGTGTTTTCAACAAGTAACCTTAAATCTTTAGCCCTAAGAGGCCTGACACTATTTGTGGTTTGCCTGCCCTGGGAGGACCCTGCCACTAAGCCTGGGAGTTAAAAGAGGCTGCAGAAGGTCCAATTTCCAGACCCTGTTGTCCTATGTGGATGTAAACCACACAACCCAAGCCCTTCAATAGCACGGACTTTGCAAGAACTTGATTTCAATCCAAAGGTCTTGAGAAGCTACCGAGATATCAAAGAGAGGAAGTCATAGCACATGGGACTTTTTGTACACGAAGTGAGTATCCTAGGAAGATTCTAGAGAGGACCTAGAGGAAGCTGGCCATGCAATTGCATCTTCAGGAAAAGCCTGGGTCCTAGGAAAGGAAGCATCATCCTTGGCTTTTGCTCACCCCTCCCGGGCTCCACACAAGGACAAAACAGGCAAGTCCTAGAGGTCGGCACACAGGCTCATCAGTGGAGCTGGCTGGACCCAGCGGGGCAGAGAGAAACTGGGAAGCAGGCCGTGCCTTCCCTCCTAGACCCTGAATGTCCACAGCTGCTGAGTGAGTGGGGTAACCTCTCTTTATGCCCTTCCGAGCTGTACCATTTTGTTATCTCCAGACATCTGTACAGAAAAGGAAGGGCTGGCAGAGACTCGGGCCAGTCTGCTTGGATTTGAATCTGGATCTACCATGGCATAGCCAGAGTGACCTTAGGCAGGAGGACTGACTCCTCTGAGCTCATCTCATTACCCGCCACAACAGGACAGTGGTACTCCTGTCTGTAGTGGGATTCCAGAAGTAGCAGCTGCTGTGAGGGTGATCAGGACCAGGGAGGTCGGGGCAGGGATAGAGGGAACCCAGAAGAACCTGAAACCCCGAAGGCCAAGGAGCTGTCCCAGCAGAGCAGACAGCCAGGGGGACACTAGGCTTCAGCCCCTTGCTTATGAGCACAAACCTGGGATTGGAAAGATTCACCATTGCCCAATGATAACCCCAAATAAACCCTCTTGAAACCCATATCATTTTCCTCTTAAAGAAATAAAATCTCTAATTAGAGTTTCCTCTGAACGTTTTCTCTTTGAAAAAAATTAAAAATGTATAAACCCTCCTGTATCACGTATGTATATTTCATTGCTGTATAATTGGGATCTTTGTCAGTACCGGGGTAGCGGGTGACAGCCTTTTAATTGGCTACAGATGCTAACGGGGAGAGAGACATTTTCCTCCTCTTTGCTCAACTGTTTAGCCAGAGACTGGAGTCCTCCCTAATAAGTATTTATGTCAAAACCCTTTTTGGGGAGCTGGGGGAAGGAGCAGCTGTAGCAGAGCTGAAAGATGGGGCTCTGATTACAGCGTGCCAGCGGTGGGGGGGGTCACTTTTGGAGTGAAACAGTGCTAATCAAGTTAATCGCGAAACCCGCGCTTAATTGCTTCTGCTCTCAGACAAAATTTTACTTTTATCTAAATTACTAAAGTGAGGAGAGTGCAATCCACTCTAATTTAGCTTTTGAGCTAAGGAGAAAGCGTGTGTGGAAGGCTGGAGAGGTTTTTAAACATCAGGAGAACGTGTGGTATGGAATTCAACACTCCTCCCTGTCCCCTCCCTCTTCCCCTCCCTCTTCCCTCTTCCTTCCTTCCCTCCTCCCCTCCTTTCTCCCTTTCCTCCTCCCCTCCCTCCCCTTCCTCCCTCCTTTCCTTTAAGACAACTCAGCTGAGGACTTGAAAGTTGGACTCCAGGATCTACCACTTCAGGCCGTGTTAGCAAGAAACTTAGCCTTTCAGTGTCCTCAGTTTCTTCATCTGAGTAATGGGATGACTAATCCTGACCTACCTCAGGATTTGGGGGCAGATGAAATGCACAGGCACAAGTGAAGTATTTGGGTTTGTACATGTATGTGTTAACACTCAAGACGAGTCAGCTCAGCCGGGCTTAGTGGGGCCTGCCTGTAGTCCCAGCACTCTGGGAGGCTGAAGTAGGAGGATGGAAAGTTTGAGCCCGGCCTGGGCAACTTAGCAAAATAACAAGACCTTGTCTCAAAATTTAAAAAACAAAATAAAATAAAAAGAGATCTGGGGATGTAGCAAGGTGCACAGGCCCTGGGTTCAACCCCCAGTACCACCAAAAGTAAAAAAAGTTAGCTGCTTTAGTGATCTCTCTTCCTTCCTCCTCTCTTCCTTTCTTCCAGGTGGCCGCCTGCCCCTCTTTCTCCCTCTCTTCCTCTCTTCACTCTCCCCTCTGCCCTCTGATTTCTGCTCCCTGTTACTGAGCAGCCCCTCTGCGGGCCACGACCTTTCTCAGAGGCTCATAGTCTGGTCTCCATTAGTACAAACACAAAAGGGAGATGAGCAGGGCTGCCTGAGAATATGGAAGGGAGTGGAGGGACTGGCCCAGAGGGGACCTCTTCTCCTGATGGGGAAATCAAGACGGGCTGCGCTGTAACTGGGCGCTGGGCAGCAGCCCAGAAGTGCAATGAGAAGGATGTGGGAGGAAGAACTGAGCCTCCCAAGGCAGACAGAAGCACTGGCATGAACAGAGACCCGAGGGGACCCGCAGGGGTGGACAGTCTGGGGAGCTATGACAACACTGGGTGACAGCTGCAGGCCTCGGCTGAGCTCATTCCAAAGTATCGTTCCTGCCCCGAACAGCCCTCAGGTTGGCTCTGAAAGAGGAGCCTTAGTTTCCTCATCTTCCGAGGGACCCCAGGCTGGATGGCATGAGGGCCAAAGTCCGAAGTGTGCATTGCCACACCCCATCTGCCTGCCGCCAGCCTCCCTCCCTCCCACAGCGGCCTCTTGGGATCTTCCAAATTCACACTGAGTCCAACGACGAGCTGATGTCATCCAACTTGCCCGGAAACACAGATTAGAGAAAACACACACAGTCAATTTAACTGGCAATTAAACAGGCTCCCCTATGTAATTAGCGTCAAGACAACTCACAATTACTATGGGGCGTGCATTTGCAGCCGATGCTTCACATTTATGTAGAGTGACAATTACTGGGCGCTAATATCTTAACAGGAAGCAGAGGAAATATGTGAAACCATTTCAAGGAGGCAGGCCACCCTATCCCTTTGCACTGTAAATAACTCTCTTGTAAATGCGACTGTAAAAATCAAAGAGGGAATGCTTGAAACAGTGCAGAAGCAGAAAAACATGTATGCTATTCAAAGTATCTGATTGCTGTTTTGAGATGACTGATCTCTGGAGACTAACTGGTTGTACTGCACCATGACAACAAATACCACTGGCTGAAGGGTTCTCTGGTGCCATCCTCTTACACCCCTTCTTGCACCCAGTTCTCACTGTGATTCCCTTATAGAGATGGGGAATTGAGGTCAGGGAGGTGAAGCAACTTGCCCAAAGCCAAAGCTCACAAGGCAGGTGTAAAACCACCATATACACTGAGGGCTGGGTCTGCAGCTTAGGTCTCAGGCCATCTTAACCTTGCTGCTCTCCCCCTGGTGCATCTGGAAAATAATACCACTAAAGAATAACCCCTTAGTACTCTACCTTCCCTTGAACTACTTTATCGTTCTAAGGTGCTCATTCCCCGAGAGATGGCTTTGGATCAACAGACCTCAAACACCCAAACAAGAGATCCTTTGAAGCCATCAAGTACTGCTCTGGAAAGAGTGTATTCTCCTTCTCTTAACCTTTCACAAACACCCCTGTAAGGGATAACAAATATCCTTTCAATTAGGAACCTAGCAATTAAAGAAATTTAGCCAGATCCAATAGACAAGCTTAGCTATGGAAGGACTTTGATAAAGGCTACAGTTTCAGTTAGCTATTGCTGTGTAACAAACCCATTCCAACCTCAGGAACTTAAATACAATGACTTATGACAAGTACCTCCCCCTGCTTGCCTGGTCTGGCTAAGCTGGGCTAAGCAACTTTTCTCACAGCAGGTCTGTGACTTGGTGGGCAGCTCTGATCTGCATGTTGCTCAGTTTGTTGTGCCAGCAGGTTGGCTGCAGCATCTTTTGCTTTTAGGAATGACAAAGGCTCATGAGCATAAGTAGAACCATGCAAAGAAAGCCTGGACTTGAGATCTGCCCACAGGCATGGCCAAAACAAGTTACATGATGGTGTGGCTTGCGTGTGATATGCAAAGGTTTATGTGCTGGAAGCTTGGCCCCAAATATGGCCCCAGTTGAGAGGTGGTAGAACCTTTAAGAGGTGGGCCTAGCAGAGGGCAATTAGGTCACTGAAGCAGCATCCTTAGCAGAGATTAATGAGGTTCTCATGAGAGCTGATAAATTGTTATAAAGCATGTTTACACTATGAAATTGTCCCTTTCAGCTTGCAGTTGTTTTTCTTCTTTCTCCTTGGCGTATTAGAATGCAGCCATCACCAGAAGCTGAAAGGGTGAGGCTCCCCAATCTAGGCCCATCAGCATCCAAAACCATGAGCTAAATAAACCTTCCTCTTTTATAAAGGACTCGGTTGAGGTATTTTGTTATAGCAACAGAAAGCAGACTAAGACACATGCCCAAATCAGTGCAAGGTAGCAGTGAAGAATTGTGAGTAGGAAGTCATTCTATTTACCACAGTAATAAAATAGCAACTAAGTCATTTTCTTGTTTAAAAATCAGCATTTGATGGGAAAGAAGGTAACAGAAGGATGTGATTTAAAGCTTTAATTTATGACTGTGGAATGGGAAGAATCACAACTAGCTTACAGGGCTGTTATGGGGTTAAAATGAGATAATTTACACAATATATCTGCATTAATCAGGCTTAGCTGACCATATTGCATTCAGTAATCCCCACTATCCCTAGGGTGACTTACCATGCTGGCTTACCTGGGACTGGTGATCTTGGGAGAAAGTCTATAGTCCCAGGAAAATCAAGATGCTTGTTCATCCTGACTTTCCCTATCACTAAAATCAGACAAGCTTATCTTCATTTGCCAGGCCGATTGCCAGATACGTGGGGTAGACGTTCTCATTTACCCCTTACAGCACCCATCTCCCCAAAGCGCCTCTGTGTTAGTGCTACAGTGCCCAGAACTCAGGCAGCTTTAGGGAATATGGGAAGCAAAGGGTGAGTTGTTTAATGGACTTTCCTTGAGGGGTTGACGATCTACCAAGAAAAAGATAGGAAACTCACAGAGTAACCACTGTGACACAAAAGAAAGCAATTCTGGCAAATGCAATGTCCCCAAGGATGACAAAGTTGGGATTTTCCTCAAAATTAACAGCTATATTTCCTGATAGCTACTCTATTTTGATAGCCAAGGTAAGTCTGGCTCCAGAAATTCAAGGAAAATTACGGCTCACAAGAACTTCCTCGACACAAGGAATTTGAATTAGTTCTCCCACAGGGGGTCTTGTTCTAAATATATTTATTTACAAATTGGAAAACTTTTAAAGCACTGAGCACTGGTGGAGGTTTTGTGAGTCCTCTGCTCCCTGAAATGCTGGAAACAAGAGGAATTTGTGCTTGGGCTACTCGAGTAACATCAACCCTCCCCTATATGGGTGCAGAAAGAAATACTAAGATAAGGTACAAGTCCTGGTCTCTCTTTTCTCTCCTTGCAGCTGGGCCCTTTAATTTTATGTTTTCATTGTTTTACACAGTCAGAGGTGAAGCAATGTGTTACTGTGAATACAACATGCAAATGGGGTGTCACCCAAGGAACTCCCTCCTCCAAGAAAGGAAAATTAGGCTTTCGATCCCAGGCCCACTTTTTTAATGAGTAGGAGCCTTAAGCAAGACATCCAAGCTGCAGTTTCTTCAACTAAAAGATGGAGAGTGATGATTGTACTCAACTGATAAGGTGTAGTGAAAATTAAATAAGGTGATATGTACAATGCACTCAGACACCCAGCCATTTCTCCACAAGTACCTATCAGGCACTGGATGAGGACTCTATGGGAGACGGAGGCTGACATGGATCCCACAGTGATCAGAGTGAACTTGGTACAGTCTGGGCCCAACCAGTGGAAGTTGCCGTTGTTATCATCACAATCATCTTCAACCAGGGCATGGAAACAGGGCCCAGAAGCAACACCACCGAGGGGTCATGAAGCCACAGATTCCCTCTGTGCTCAACTATGAGGCCTCATCTCCACAAGGAATACAAAAGGACTGACACAGTTCGCCTTTTGACAGCAAAGCCCAAAGGCTGAATAGCAGTCTTTGGGCTGACAGATATCCCTATGCACCTCTTCTTCCTCCCTCTCCTCATTAACATGGCCACCATCTGCCCCTTGTCACTATGGTGGTGATGGCCACTGGTCACCAAGTGTTCATGGTCTGCCAGGTGCTTCCCTGGTCTGGAGTTAACCTGTACCCTGGGAAGCACCTAAGAAGGACTTTCTATTAGCAGGCATCAGATCCACCAGGAGAGTTTACAGAGCACCCCCAGATTTCTGAGCCTGTAGATTTGGGGTGGGGGCCCAGAATGTGCATTTTTCAACAAGTCCTCATTTGGAGGGTTTATCATTGATGCCGCTAGCTTAGAACATGTCCCCTCATTTAAAGGTGAGGAAATTGAGGCTCTGAGAAGTGAAGTGAGCTTTGATAATTATAGCTACTATTTAATGAAAACTAACATACATTGTAAGTTTATTCTGCACTCTCCTAACAAGCATAAGAAGTAGGAGCTATTACTCCGCACTGCAGTGTAAACAGTGGCATGAAGAAGAGGTGGTCTGTCTAGGTTCCACGATTTCTAAGTGGCGGGAACAGTATCGAAAGCCAGCTCCACCTGTTCTAAGCACCGGGCCTCCTCCTGTTAGGACAGAGAGTCAAAGAGATGGGTGTGGGATGGAGATGCACATTTCCAGCCCTGCTCCTAGGACCAGAACACCCAGGTTGAACTGGACCATTGAGTCTTCCCTCATCTCCAGTCTGCAGATTTGGGACTTCCCAGGCTCTACTGCATGGGAGCCAGTACTCTAAAATATCTTGCTAACGTACCTCCCCCTCCACAGCTCACAGGTTCCATGAAAAGGACAAGAGCCAATGCCTTCTTCCAAAACCCCATGGATGTACATGCAATTGAGCCAAACTGAAAGCCCAAGTCAGTCAGGGCCACACTTAAGCTTTGGGAGTGTTCTGAACTCTCTATATATGTGCAACAAATACACTTTCATTCACTCAACCACAAATTGTCATTACCTTTCTTGTGTGGACCAGGCATGGCATCAGAAGAGATTAATTCAGCATGAGATGGTAAAGAACTAGAGAGCAAATAGGTGACAAGAAATTAGATAGTGATCAGTTGTGTTACACGGTCTTTGGTCTGTGTTTTGTTTCTGTAACAAAATGCCTGGTGCTTGGTAATGTATAAAGAAAAAGGCTTTTGGGCTCATGATTCTGGTAGTGACTGGAGGTTCCAAAGAGCATAATACCAGCAACCTGGTAAGGGCCCCTGGCTGTGTCACAACATGGCAGAGAAGTAGAAAGGGAACCACATGTAAAAGGGACCAAATGTGTGTGGACATCTTTCTTTGTAACAACCTGCTCTCATAAGAACTAAGGCACCCCATGAGACTATCATTAGTCTCATATAAACGAATGTCCCATAACCTAATTGCTCTCTACTGGGTTCCACCTCTTAAAAGTTTCACCACCCCTCAACATGGCCTCTCTAGGGACCAACTTTCCAGTACCTGAACCTTTGGAGAACACATTCAAACTATATCCAGATCATAGCACAAGCATTAGGTAGAAAAGGACAGGAGAGGAGGAAGGGGTCTCAACTCTAAAGAGATTTCTCTACCTCTGAACTGAGACTGGACAAAGGAGGAGGAACCAGCCAGCCCAGGAGGGTGTTGGGGGTAACTGCATGTGCAAGATACCTGAGTAAGGGAGGAGTTTAGGCAGACAGAGAGGAGACAGTGCAGAGTGGTGGGTAGGAGGAATGTGAGGCTGGGTGGAGGATGGACCGGAACCAAGCACACAGTCTGGTATCTCCGTTAGGATGAGGATCAGATCCCAGAGGCAGTGGGAGCCATTGAAGATTTCCAGTAGAAGGTGACATGACCCATCTACTTGCTAAACTTTGTCTCCAGTGAGGCTGGGTGTTCTGGTGAGGAAGGGAAATCTTGTGGAAAAGGTCCAGGGGTGCCTTATGTGTGGCCATGTCTCCTAGCACTCTAGAGCGGGGAGACTAAGGCACCCTCTGGTGGATGGAGGGTGTGCAGCAGGTGGAGGGCACCAGGTGAAAGAAAATGAGAAGGTCTGGAACCCTCAGATTCTCTGTTGCTGTCCGCCCCATCCACACGGTCATTCAGCTGCACCCAGATACTTCGTGGTATCATCGGACTGTGCATGGTGAAGCACTGCACTTTAAGGTCTGTCAGTGTTCCCACTAGAGAGGCAACTGTCCCCATGGGCATTCAGCTTGGTTTGCCTTCCCTCGCGCCCTCTCTCCCTTTTGCCTCCCTCCCGCTCTGCTTTTCTTTTTTCTTTTTTCATTTTTGCTTTCTTTCTGGCAGGGCCTGCTGATTGTGCATGCGAGACAGGTCTTGAGGTCGTTATGTGAGTGTTAATGTTCCGTTACAATATACAGTAATGAATTGGTACTTTCAGAGCAATAGCTGGCTGTGCTATTGGCCAAAATGAGTGTATTCATCTTAATTTTTAACATCCACTGCCTTGGATATGCTTTTATAATTAAATGTTTGGATGCACCAGCAAATAAGAGGAAAGAAGTTTCCTTCCATGGAAAGGAAGATCCTTCCTATGGCCATCCAGCAAAAATCCTGGCCCCATAAACAAAGGTGGCTACCATTATAATGGGAGTCAGATCTCAATCCATTATAAACAGAAATGTTATGATGATTATAATGGCCTGGAAGTAGGCCAAATTCTTTTTTTGAGGTAGTGAGTTCCATGTTGCTCTTGGTGTTCAAGCATAGCCTATTAACTGGTGAGCTGCAGCAGGGACTGCAGCATGAAAGGAGGGATTTGTATTTTTAATATGAGCCAGGAGCACCTTACAGCGTGAGCTGCAAGGAAGATTCCATGGGGAACTTTTCACCAGTGGGCAGGACTTTAGTGAAAAGTTCCTGGTAACAAATGTTGTGCCCCTCCTTGACGACCCCTCCGATCTGTTCTTTTCCAGTCATTAATTCCTGCAGGCCTGACAATGGGATGGAGTTTTCTAAACTGTGCTGTGTGTACTTCAGAGTATCAAAGCGGAAACTTCCTTAACCTAATTCTACACTTCAGATGTGTTACTTTTCTGACCAGTTTTCATGCGCTCAGCAGCAATGTTCACCAGGGTTTTAAAGGAAGGCCTCAGCAGACTGGGGTGGCGAGTGCCTGGAGTGCTGGAAAGGGCCTGGTGGGACAAGTACCTTCTCTGTTTACTACGAAGAGCCACCCGGACCCCACTGGCACCTCTGCCTCCTTCTATGTACCATAGTCAGACTGGAGCAATGTGGGATGGATCTGAACTACCACAGGGATCCTGGAATTCCCTGCAGAAATCAAAGGACTCTCCTGAGCTCCCAGGCTGCATGAAAAATCAGCCTGCATTTCTCATGAGACTGCATGGGAAACCAGGGTTGCTTCATTAGATCACCCATGCTGACTTTTACTGAAGGGGTCCCACTACTGTCATAGGCTGTGCCACCCTGCATTGAACATGTCCCCACAGAGGGCCATGGCCAGGGAGCCATGTTGTGAGCAGCACAGATGTGGGTGGTGTCCAGGAGGAGCAGCCCATTTGCTTTCGTGTCTTTCTCCCCTAGACTGTGGCCTCTCTTCTTTGTGCCTGATGGTGCTTGGCTCTGTGTATCCATGAAACAGTTGCATAATGAACAGATAGACGAAGGCCCCCCCTTGCTTTCAATCTCCTCCCCCTTCCCCACTTAAGAACACCCTAATTACTCGCCAACCATGATATTCGGTCTGTGCGCCAGTTTCTGGCTGGCTCAGCCCTTCCATAACCATCACTGCATCTGACCTGCCCATTTTCAAATGAGGAAACTGAGGCAGTCTCTGGGTCAGTAGTTAGCAGAAGGATGACCTTAGCCTGGACCTGATTCCAAGATCAAGGTGCTAGTGAGGTTGCATCCGTAAGCTCTGCCCCTTCCAGGATGGCATCCCCAGAAAACAGCTGCAGAGGGGCCCACCGTCATTTCGGCCCTGCACAGACCACCCATGCTTTGGTCCCTGCCTCTCCCTTCTGATGTCCTCATAACGGCGCCAAGACTCGTTCCATGAGGGCTTTGCCTCGGTAGGCAATTACCTGAGTTCATATGGTTAATTGAAATATTCCTTTTCCTAGAGTTTTAATTCATCCAGCGTAGTTTCAGGAGCCACAGATAATAAGACCTAATTTATAATTAGGGCTTATCAAGAATCAGCTAATTTCTAGACCCCTGATTCTCAAGGAGGGAGTGCAGGGTGGGGGCTCCACTTTCCTTCCCAGGGAGTTGCTACCTACAAAGCTCAGAGAGGCACCAGGGAGGGAGGAGAACTAATTGGGAGCTGGCCCTCCATCTTGGATGATTTATTAATTGGATTATGGGAAATCTCAGGCCCCAGGCAAATCCCAAGGAGGCGCTGCTACCTCCTCTGGTTTATGGTGAGGATATGAGACACAAAGAACATGAGACCAGGGCCCCACTTAGTCTTTCAGAGCTGAGAATCTTTAAATAAGTCACTGCATACTGCTTTGCCTCAGTTTCCTCAGCTGTTAAATTTGTATGAGATGATTGGACAGGGACATTTCCCAACTGTCATGATTACTTCCACGACTTGTGTGCCTGGTATGGGCCCAGAATCCAGTGAAGAAAAGGTCCCTTGGCTTATGAAATCATATCTCAGAGACAACGAGACTGGCCAAGACCCCACAAAAAGTAGGACTTAAAGAGTCTGCCTTTAACCCTAATTGTCTTTATGCCTGTTTTTTTTAGCCTTTCCTTGCATCTTCAGGCCCTAGAGGTTCAGGATTCCAGTATCGCTGTTGCTTACCTATTGCAAGGTCCACTTTGATCTGAAAGCCTCTTGAGCATCCAGCCAGTGTGTCAGGAAGGGGTAAGGCAGACACAGTGCAGTGAGTACAACTGGTTTCAAACTCACACTCTTCCTTTTACTACCTGTGTAAGTCAGGATTCCTTTCTTGCATGGCAGGCAAATGAGTGCAACCCAAATTCAACACAAGTTCAAATGCGCTTAAACTAAAAACAAATTATTACACTTTAGCCACAGCATCCAAAACCTGTAGAGGAACTGTCACTTCGGGTGGTTGGATCCAGGTGCTAAGTGGTGAGGACAGAGCTTCCCTCTCTCTCCCATGCTCAGCTGTGATTTTCTCTACATTGACTTCACTCCTCCAAGAAGAGTTTCATCCAAGGTGGGGAAAGAGTGCTGTGTCCCCTTCTTGGGGCAGGAAGAGAAGGCAGAATGACCCCACTACACAAGCAAAATTTCCATGCAAGGGAGGGGAGCGGTTCTGTGCGTAAGGGAGAAGGGAGCCCAAAGAGGCCAGGTAATCTCAAGCTAATCACTCACCTTTTCTAATTCTCTGCCCTCCATCTGTACAACAGTGTCATCAGTCACGTTGTAGGATGCAAGATTAATATACAAAAATATGTTGTACTTTTTTTACACTAGCAATAAATAATCAAAGGGAATTAAGAAAAATTTCCATTTAATAGCTTCAAAAAAGAATACTTAAGAGTAAATTTAACAAAAGAAGTCAAGAGACTTGTCCACTAAAAACTACTACACATTGTCACAAGACATTAAAGAAGACCTAAGTACAAAGGCATCCTGTGTTCATAGAAGAGTGAATGTTGTTAAGATGGGAGCCCTCATCAAAATAAACCACGTACTCAGTGCAAACTGCAAAATTCCAACTGACTTTTTTCTGCAGAATTGACAAGCTGATCCTAAAATTCACATGGAACTGCAAGAGACTGACACTAGACAAAAGTCTTGAAAAAGAAAAAGTTGAAGGAGTCACACTTCCCAATTTCAAGATTTCTCCAAAATTATAGTAATGAAAACAGTACAGCACTGGCATAAGGGTAAATATATAAATCAATAACTCAGCATTTAGGGTGTACAAATAAACCCATGCATCTAGGGCCATCTGACTTTCTACAAGGGTGATGAGATACTAACCAGCAAAGGAATAGTCATCGATAGATTGCACTGAGAGAATGAATATGCATAGAATAGAATGAGGTTTGATTTCTGCCTTGTGTATGTTATGGTTGATACATTGTGTCAACTTGGGGAGTTTGGAGGTTTGGCTGAGTGATTCAGCAGGAAGCCAGGGTGCTTATTTTGTACACATCCTGAGCCTGTAGAAGTGGAGAGCATGGAGGTTATGTGAGAGGTACACAGCCCCCTGGGTGGGGGTAGGCTGTTTACAGTGTAAGGGAAGAGAAGAGGCTGCTTGCAGCTATTCGTCCCTTTTGCTGGTTGGTTTTGCTGTTCTCTGCTGCCCTGAACATTTTGCCCTCTGCCATGTGCCACTCTGCCTCTGAGACAGCCAAGTATGGACTGAAACCTCCACAAACTGTAAGCTAAATAAACCTTTCCTTTTTTCATTTTGGGTGTTGGGTATTTTGTCTCAGCAACGAGAGAGAAGTAACCAAGACAGAATTTGGTACCCGTGGAGTGGGGTCATTGCTGTGACTATACCTGACTATGTGGTTCAAGAACCTTCGGAAATGGCTTATGGGAAGAGTTCGGAAAGGTTTGGAGATGTCGCCTGAAAGAGATGCACTGGAACGCCTTCAGCTATTCTGTATGGGAGATTCTGGTCAGAGTTCAGAAGACCAGAAGGCCAATAGAAATCCTGCTGGTAAAGACCGGGTTCGGAAGGTTTCTGTTGGGAAGGACTGCATTGGTTGTTGGACTCCAGAGGATGTATGTTATGGCTTGGCAGAAAGTTTGTCTGCATTTTTCTTGTGTCCAGAGACTTTGCCTAAGACTGAGATTAAGGGCAGCAGAGAACTGATTAATCTGGCAAAAGAAATTTCAAGGCAGTCAAATGTTGGGGCAGTGGCATGGCTATTGTTGGGGGCTTTTAGCCAGATTTACATGGACAATCAAGAGCAAAAAGCCCAGCAGGATGATTTAAAATGTGAGTTTGGCCAGAAAGGAAGCTCCAGTAAAACTGTGGACTGCAAAGATAAGGCTGAGGTGATTTCTGTTGCTATGAAGCAACAAGAGAATAGAAAAGATGGCCTGAGGGCACCACAAGAAGCAAGTCTACACCCTTTGCAGCCTCAAAACTGTAAAGGTGAGAGACCTTGCCTTGAGAAGGAAGCTGCAGAGCACCAGGTTCCAGAATGGAGGCGGCACAGAGAATTTGCTCCTCACAATTGGATTCAGTGTACCCAGCGATCCAGGCACTTGATCCCTATGGCCAAGAGAGAGGAAAGTTTGGCTACTGCTCCAGGTGGCAGCAGACCTTGGCATCATCATCCACGTGGCCCTGGCTTTATAGGTGCAAGGAAAATGCAAGAGTCCTGAGGTTAAAGAGGCTTCCACCCAGATTTCAGAAGGCCTGGGAGGCCAGGCAGTGTGCCCATGAGGGGGCAATATGTGAGGCTGTGAGTGTGAAGCAAAAGGTGCCCTGGAGACCTCAGAAGTTTAGAAAAGACAGGACCGTGGATCATCTGAGAAAAGCTGCAACTGGGCAGCAAAGCAGGCCTAAGAGAGAAGCTGTGGAGGCTGTAACCACCAGAAGTGCCATAGGGGTGGACTCACACAAGCCCTTTGGAGCTTACAATGTGCCACAAGTTGCTTTAGATGCTGGATGTGGAATTACAAGGCACAATGTTAGCCCTGCTGGATTTTGGACTTGCTTTGGCCCCAATACTCTGTATCCCCGTTTGTACCTTTTGGAATGGTAATGTTTATTTTGTGCCTTTAAATGTTGGAAGTGTTTAATTTTCATTTGTATGGGGGCAAAAAGTTATGGTTCTAATGTAAACATGTCTTTGTATCTGGAAACTGGTTTAAAGAAATGTGTCTGGTAGCCAAGTTGACAAGGGGTGGAATGTTATGGTTGATACATTGTGTCAACTTGGGGAGTCTGGAGGTTTGGCTGACTGATTCAGCAGGAAGCCAGGGTGCTTACTTTGTATACATCCTGAGCCTGTGGAAGTGGAGGGCATGGAGGTTATGTGAGAGGTACACAGCCCCCTGGGTGGGGGCAGGCTGTTTACAATGTAAGGGAAGAGAAGAGGCTGCTTGCAGCCATTCCTCTCTTTTGCTGGTTGTTTTTGTTGTGCTCTGCTGCCCTGAATGTTCTGCCCTCTGCCCTGTGCCACTTTGCCTCTGAGACAGACAAGTATGGACTGAAACCTCCACAAACTGTAAGCTAAGTAAACCTTTCCTTCCTTCATTTTGGGTGTTGGGTATTTTGTCTCAGCAACGAGAGAAAAGTAACCAAGACAGTGTATTATTAAAAAATTAACTGAAAATGGACTACAGATCTAAATATAAGAGCTAAAACTATAAAAGTCTTAGAATTGAACATAGTTGTAAACATTCATGGCCTTGGTTTGAGCAATGGCTTTTTAGATATGGTGCCAAAACCATAAGTTACCTCCCCCCAAATAATGTAATGATTGATTGATTGTGTCAACTTGAGAAATTTAGAAGCTTAAGTAAATCAGCTCAGCAATTCTGCACCCTAGGTTTCATCACCTGGATGGTATAAAGGGGAAATGAGGAAGGACAGGGATCTTCTTCTGTTCTTCTGAGGAGTTTGTCTTTGCCTTCGGCTTGGATGTCATCTCCTGGATTCCAGCACGGACTCTTCAGCTTCTAGCATTACCTCTTAGCCTTCCATTGCAGACCCATCAGCCTCCTGATATGGACTTGAATGGGACACTGCACAGGGCTCCAGACCTTGGACTGAATCCTTCAGTCTCCAGCGTGCAGACACCTTCTGCACTCTTCCTCATCCAGCTCTGGATGACCATTGTTAGCCACTCTTGTAATTTCTTATATGTTTGTATATCTTTTGTTATGTCTGTTTCTCTAGTAAAACACTGACTGATACAGAATTTGGTATCAGAAATGTGGGATCATTGCTGTAACTATACC
The DNA here is from genome assembly GCA_004027595.1 of Dinomys branickii. Lineage (NCBI taxonomy): Eukaryota > Metazoa > Chordata > Mammalia > Rodentia > Dinomyidae > Dinomys > Dinomys branickii. The sequence continues at coordinate 46,273 of PVLD010015833.1, forward strand.
TGACCATGTAGTTTGGGAACCTTTGGGGCTGGTTTGTTCAAAGAGTTTGGAAAGGTTCAGAGATGCTGGCTGGAAAACTCGAACTGGAACACCTTAGGTGGTACTGTATGGGAGATTCTTGTCAGAGTTCAGAAGATCAGAAGGCTGACAGAAATCTGCCAGTAAAGACCAGGCTCCTGAGGTTTCTGCTGGGAAGAAGGATTGCACTGGCTGTTAGACTCCAGATGATGTGCGTTATGGCTCAGCAGAAAGTTTGTCTGCATTTTGCCTGTGCCCAGTGACTTTGCCTGAGACTGAGATTAAAGGTGGCAAACTAATTAATCTTGTAGAAGACATTTCAAGGCACTCAAATATTAAGGCAGTGGCACGGCTACTGTTGGGGGCTTTTTAGCCAGATCTGTGTTGAGAATCAAGAACATAGATCCCGAGGGAACTCAGGAAGATGGCGACCGGGTGAGCAGCAAGAGAGCGAACCTCCTTAATAAACACCACCAGCTCGAGACAGACTTGGTGAGCATGAATGCCGGAACCTCGGCTGGGAAGTTTAAACTGGGCGTATTTCTCTGAGATGCCAGGGGAGATGTGGTAGGGCGGACCAGGCTGCCGGGGCGAGACGTGGGAAAGTCCCAGACGCTGGGAGCCGGGGACGATCCCCGCGGGGAAGATCCCCGCGGGGAAGAAGCGGGGATCGGTCCAGGCGCAGTGGGAGCGCGGCCGCCTCGGGCCCTCCCGCCCCCCCGAGACGGTGCAACCCCCCGGCGACTCCCGACAGAGATCGGCTTGCTAGCGGCGGAGACGCCCGGCGGTCCCACGTTTCGCGCGTGTCGGGCGAGCCGCGCGGAGGGCCCCAAAAGCCGCCGGA
>PVLD010015834.1:0-47130 GCA_004027595.1 Dinomys branickii
AGCAAACTAGGTCTAGAGGTTCCATTCAAACCAGCTATTCCTCTTCTGGGTATTTTCCCAGCAGATCTGAAAACATCATATCACTCTGATATATGTGCACCCATGTTTATAGCAGCACAATTTGTAATAGCTAAAATGTGGAAGCAACCGAAGTGTCCATCCACAGAAGACTGGATTAAAAAACTGTGGCATTTTTATATAATGGAATATTATTCAGCTATAAAGAAAGACAGTTTTGGGGACTTTGTAGGCAAGTGGTCAAAACTGGAGTCCATACTCATAAGTGAAATAAATCAGCAGTACATGTGCAGGCAACGTATTGTATCACTGGTGTAAGAACCCGAGGGTGGGAATATAAACTAAGAGACATGAATGAAATCTGTTCAAAAACAAAGAACAGATGGGACGAGGGAAAGGAGAAAAGAAAGAGAGAAAAATGTATGTATGTATATATGAATATACATATATGCAGGAGGGCTAACATGTTTCTACTATTGTATTATATCACTTAATGCTAAGGAATAATAGATGACGGGTTATTTGATCAAAAAAAAAAAAGAAGAAGAAATAACAGAAATAAACCAAACGTGAACAAATGGACTTAGTAGACCTTTACAGAGTATTCCATCTAACAACATTAGAATACATATTCTTCTCATCTGTGCATGGAACATTCTCTAAAATAGACCATATACCAGCACATAGAACATGCTTAAGTAAATGCAAAAGAACTGAAATAATCCCATGCATATTATTGGACCATAGTGCAATGAAATTGACAGTTAATGACAAAATAAATTGCAAAAACTGCATAAACACATGAAAACTAAATAACATCCCCCAGAACAACCAATGGATCACAGAAAAAAACCCAACTCACAGACCTGAGGGCCAGTGGAGCAGATTACAATATGCAGAGACAACTACAGACACATTCAGCCACCTTATCTTTGATAAAATGAGCAAACAAGTTCACTAGCAGAAAGCCTCTTTTAAAAATGGTGCTAGAGAAACTGGCTCTCTTTATTCTGAAGACTAAAACTAGACCCAGGTCTATCATCATGTACTAAACTAAAGTCAAAATGGGTCAAAGATCTAAATATTAAAACAGAAACACTGAATCTACTAGAAGACAAGGTAGGTGGAAATCTTGAAGACATAGATGTAGGTAGAATGTTCATGAACAAACCCCGGACTGCACTGGAAATACTTCAAAGCATCAATAACTGGGATCTCATCTTAGTAAAAACTTCTACACAGCAATATAAATCACCAACAAAGTGAAAAGACAACCCACAGAGAAGGAAAAATTTTTAGCCAACTGTCCCTTAGGTGAAAGACTTCTATTTAAAGCATAGAAAGAACTGAAAAAAATCAGATCTCCCAAATTAAAAAACCAATCAAAAATTGGCATCTGAGCTGAATGCACATTTCTTAGATGAAGAAGTATACATGGCAAATGTATGAAAACATGTCTAATATTACTGGTCATTTAAGAACAACATTGAGATTCCATCTCATCCCAGATAGAATGACTATCATGAAGAAACCAACCAATAACAAGTCATTGAGTCATCATGGGGAAAAGAGAACCCTTCTCCACACTTAGGGGGAGTGTAGACTGGTACAACAATTGAAGAAATCAGTGTGGTAATTTCTCAAAAAGCTAGGATTAGAAATCTCATTCCACCCAGTTCTTCCCTTTTTGGGCATCTTCCCAGAAGATTTAAAAACATTATATCACAGTGATATATGTTCACCCATGTTTATAGCAGCACAATTTGTAATAACTAAATGTTGAAACAACCTGAATGCCCATCAATTGAGGAATGTATTAAAATTATGTGGCATTTTTAGACAATGGACTAATACTCAGCCATAAAGAAAAATGACTTTTATAGGTAAACAGAAGCAATTTGAGACCATAGTCATAAGTGAAATAAATCAGACTCATGTGTATAACATTGTATTGTCTCCCTTGTGTGATAATTTAAAAGAATAAATAAGGTCTAAAATGTACAATAAATATTGTAAAATGGAAAGAAATTGTTCGAAATGAAAAAAGAAACTAGGATGGGTGGAAAAGGGGAGAAAGGAAAAAATGCAAGTCAGTTATGCTCTTAGTGTCTTAGATCATTAAAAAGGAAGGTTTGTGCTAATATCTATTGGAGAATTTTTATGCCCACATCTTGTACCCTGAGCAACTGCTTTAAAGATAACAACATGCTACATATCTTTATTGTTATTCTACTATTTTGTTATAAGTTTTTGTTTTTTCTTTTTTTCATATAATAAAAAAAGAAAATTAGAGATGGAGAGGTTTATTTTGACACAGAGGTTTGTTGAGAGGTTTCCGGCCACCTATGGCTGACTCCAAAGCATCCAAAGCTTGTAGGAGGGGCATGGGAGCAGCAAGAGCCCATGACAGGGCAGACAGGAACCAGAAAGGATCAGTGGAAGAGAAGGGGAGATCTATCCTTCCAGGCCCAGCCCCAGTGAAACACAGGCTTCTCCTCCTCACCCCACATTTAGCTATAAGGTTACCAGCAGACTAATGGACTGATGAGTGTAACACCCCATGACCAGCCCACTCCCCGCAGCCCCATCTGTGAGCTCATGAGTCTTTGCAGGGACATCTGGATGTAAACCGTAGCACTACTAAAGTAAAATCTTATTCAGATTATACCTGGTTTCCCACTAGGGTCTGTTTTCTTACCCACAATTCCATACTACCTTTAGTCTTTTTTCTCTCTAGTCTTTTGCAATCCATCGTTTACTCTGCCTTTACTTAACATTATGTCTTTGACTATTTTGAAAAACACTGATCACTTACTTTATAGAATGTCCTTTAGTTTAGGTTAAGCTCATACCTTTCATTATTGGAAGGAAATTATACATTTGCCTCATTTACTCCTAAGTGCTTCACAACAAGGAGTTACAGATGACAATAAGGCTTATTAGTGGGCATTTAAATTTGGATCCTTTTATTAAGGTTACAGTTTTCCACACTGGAAAGTCACTATCCTCTTCGTAACTATTTGTAACTGCCTAATAATGTGATGCAGGATACTTGTTGAGTTGGGTTTTTTTTACAGTTTATTTTCGAATCTCCCACTAAAACATTTGACAGTTCCTCACATTATTACTACCCTATTAACTACCAGGAAAAGTTGTGTTTTGGCAATGCTTATGTACACTTTTATTCCCACAGAAATTACCAAGCATTCAAAGCAGGAAGTAGACACATATGTAGATTTTGTGACCGTGCTTGTGAAGTAAATAGTGCAAATCAGATCATACACTTCTCTTCTTTATCTTCAATTTCACATAGCTTTTTCGAGCCTCCCACACTCTCATGAACATTTCCCAGGGACCGTTTACCAGTGGATCCGAAACCTTTATATTCTTCAATTCAGCCGTCTACCTTGGAACTAAGACCTGAGTCACACAAACGAGGACGAGAAGGTTGGTTTCTACTGCCTTTGGAGGGACGCACAGCTTGTTAATAGTGTGTTTACTTTTTTCATCATTAGTCACATAGCTGCAGCTATATTCTTTTTGTAAGTTTTTATTAATGTGTACAAATGTAGATAAAATCCCACACATACGGTTTTATCATGTGTGCATCTTTAGGCAGAATATGTCCTACCATATTCACACAATGAGATTTTAACATGGCGATGCACTTCACATTACTTTTAGCTTTCCTTATCCCCATTCTTACTTCCCAGGGAGCTTGTTCTATGAATAGTCCTTCTAAACGTAACCTAGAGCAGTAAATCGTGAGCTGATAGGCAATTCTTGAAGGTTTGAGATCCACTGTATGAGACACAGGCTAAACATGAGGGTTACGGAATTCACTCTAGGAGTGCTTTACTCCGGGACAAGTGACTAATTAAACTTACCCAGGATTCACAGATTTTTCCATGTCCTTTAATCACAATTACTGCTTATAGTTTGAACGTTTTTATCAGTGTCCAGGTGATAAAACTTTGGAAGACAATTATTTTTTGTCTAGTAAAGTTCATTGGACTTTTTATTATTTTATTGCATACAGATAATATTAATTTATATGCATATATCATGTGTCTTCATGGTAAAGGACTGTTATAGCTTAACATACTGAAGTTAGTGTTTGATATGAACTCTTCTTATATAAAATAATCATTTTATCTTCCATTTACTGGATAAAATCATTTACTAACATAAGATGCTATTTTACTCTCATTTTTGATACCTCATTCATTTGTGCATTCAGAAAAATAATCATGTGTAAAATTTATGTTTTGTCAAAAATGACTAAACTATGAAATTTCAAGATGTTAATGTTTAGTGAATGCAATTTCTTGATTAAGTACTTTGTAAGTTAGAATTTTAAGTCAAAACTAATCTTTAGGAATTCCAAGTGGAAGATCAAATTCATTTCTTCAAATTATTTGAGGCACTCTAGCTATTTTCATATAAAAACAAAATCATTACTGATGAGTTGAATTTCCAAGTTTGTCTGAATTTATTCAACTCAGTTTTGGTAATGTTATAATTTAATGAAGTATTTTGTCATAGTGCAATTGATGACAGTATTTCTCTGATAAAAATTCTTTTGTAAAATTTGCTATTAGTGTATAATTTTTAATTTTCCATGTCAATTTTTCCATCCTCATTATAAAATAAGCAAGATACTATAATCAGACATAGATATCCATAATTTTAATTCACAGTTAAAGTTGTATTATGGGCAATTTACATTGTTCCTTAATATAGCAGATGGCTTAATGCAACCCTGTATAATTGCTTAGTATACTGGAGTTTTAAAACATTAATATATTTGATTATTACAACCTACTTGTGAAATTTTCTTTAAAGATTATTTTCTACCAAAGTTCAAATTATTCTTGTTGCAGTATTGGGAACTTTGAAATTTTCCAGGTGTGATTCTACTAGGTTTTAAATTTCTCTAATTTGCTAAGAACTGTCTTTATCTATATTAAATATTACATTTGACTAAGGTGAAACACGTGTGACTACTATTTATTACTTACTATAACCTAAGAATATACCTACAAAGTAATGAAACAATTGTTAACATGAAAAAGGCTTCATAATTTTTGGATTGGAAAAAGTATTCTCTTATTAATACATCTTCCTATTGTTGATCAAAAATATTAAAAGGAAAATTGTGAAGAACCCTATGTATTAACAGTAGGAGTTTGGGGCTGGGGATATAGCTCAGTGGAATAAGCACTTGCCTAGCAAGTGCAGGGTCCTGAGTTCGATCCCCAGTACCGCAAAAAAAAAAAAAACAGTAGGAGTTTTCAGTTGACTAAGAATTCAATAACATTAAATATCATAGGCTTATTTATTTTTAAAAGCGAAAATATATTTTGCACTAAAATATTTACCTACCTATACAATTTTGTACCCTTTAGTGTGTGAGGGGACATGCTTGGAATTACAAAACTCAGGAGGTTGAGGTAGAAAGAACAATAGTTCAAAGCCAGTCCAGACTCCATAATGACTGTGCCTATCTTAAAAAATGTAGAAATAGTAGCCAACCCTTTTTTAAATATTTATTTGTGTTAGTATGTGTTCACAGGGAATAATGACTACACTCATCGTGAGGAGTCCATACACGTATAGAACACATCTTAATTTCCTTCCACACTTTTCCTCCTTTCTCTTCACCTCTGGATCCCCTTCTCTTTTGCAAAAGACCTATCTCCCCACTTCCTATTACTTGCTATTTATTTTTCTCTAATTTATATATATTTTGGTCTCTCATACAAGAGAAATTATGAGATACTATTGTGTGTCTGGTTAATTTCACAAAAGGCAGGTATCTAGAAGCATATTCTGGCAGGTGATTTATTTATTTTTAAGTTGAAAAATGAAACATACATTTGATATAACTAAAAAGTAACTTGATTTAATGACCCAGTATTATTTTGTGCTACATATTTATAAAGATATAAGAACGATTGTTGAATTTGTTAGAGAACATTGAATGGGAAGATGAATTTGAATGGACTTTTTAAGGAACTATAATATAATGGTGAGCAGATCATACCTACAACAAGGTAGCAAGGTCAGTGAGATTATTTTGATTCAGTATTTGGTAAAGGACTAACTAACCCGTTGCCTACACTGAATGGCGCTGTCTTTTATTGTCATTGCCATAACTCAGAAATTATGGCTAATATGAATACTGAACACATTGTTAAGATTTTCAGAAAACTCTATGGAGACTTTGAGTTTCAGTAGGTTCACAAAGTAATCATCATTCAAAATGACCAAATGGAAATAAGCAAAATATACAAGACAACAGAAGAAAATGCCAAACTTCAGTCTTATTCTTATGAGCCACACCTTAGGTTACATACTTAAATTAGACAGCAAAGAGGCTTTATATTTATCTATGCATCTGTAGTAGGAAGCGATAATTTACAGAAAATCAGAATTGAATGAATAAGAAAACGACAAAAAAATATTGATACAGTTTAGAAGTAATCAAAGCTGTCCCTAAGAAGCAGGACTGTTTTCTTTTTAACTTATGAAGTGCAATAGTTCAAGGTGTTCATTTACTTTTCTTTTGTTCATTTGTAATTCATTTCTAAAGTGTAGAAAAATGTTCTTTTTAATCAGTTGCTGGCCATAGCTTTGAATTTCAATAAAATAATTGGAAACTTCAGTTTTATTCAGTCTTTATCACTGTTGCTGTTCTCTATCGTAACTTGTCTGAAGTTAATGATGGGGAACCAAACGTCAGTGACGGAGTTCATCCTCCTCGGGATAACAAATGATGCCAAGTTTCAGGCTGTGCTTCTCCTTTTCCTGCTGCTAACGTACGTCTCGAGCATCACGGGAAACGTGACCATCATCACTCTGACCCTGCTGGATTATCGCCTCCAGACTCCTATGTACTTCTTTCTCCGAAATTTTGCGTTTTTGGAAGTATCTTTCACATCTGTATTTGTTCCCAAGATGCTGGTCAGTATTATAACTGGAGACAAGACTATTTCTTTTGCCAGTTGCTTCACGCAGTACTTTTTTGCAATCTTGCTGGGAGCAACTGAATTTTTCCTTTTAGCTGCCATGTCCTATGATCGTTATGTTGCTATTTGCAGACCCCTGCATTATACAATTAAAATGAGCAAAAGACTTTGCATTCAGCTTGTCCTGTGTTCCTGGTTCTCTGGCTCCCTGGTTGTCATTGTGCCATACGTAATGACTCTCCAGCTGCCTTTCTGTGCGTCCAACATCATCGATCATTTTTGCTGTGACTATACTATATTGTTGCATCTAGTGTGTTCAGACACACATCTCATAGAAGTGATTCAATTTGTCCTTGCAGCAGTGACTCTCATCTTCACCCTGTTCCTGGTGATTCTCTCCTACACCTTCATTCTCAGGACCATTCTGAGAATCCCTTCCGCTCAAGAGAGAAAAAAAGCTTTTTCTACATGTTCCTCTCATATGATTGTGGTCTCAATTTCTTACGGAAGCTGTATCTTTATGTATATAAATCCTTCCACAAAGGGTGCAGCAACTTTTAATAAAAGAGTGGCTCTTTTAAACACCTCCGTTGCTCCTCTGTTGAACCCATTCATATATACTCTACGGAACAAACAAGTGAGAGTAGCCTTTAAAGATGTGGTGAACAAGATACTAATTTTTTCCCAAAAGTGACAGTATTTAAGGTTCATTATTAAAATAACAAATCTTTAGAAGACGATAGCTAGACATTGCTATAATTTAAATATATTTTCTGCATTAGTTAATATTCCTATTTGTACACAGACACAGGAAAATGATTTATGTAACTAAGGCAATTTTTTCATTCTTCTGCTCTGAGAATTCCAAATCTGTGTGTGTGTGTGTGTGTTTGTATTCTCTAACATTTCATTGTTATTTTTCTTTGTTTAGACCTCCATTTTTTATAATGTGAATTTTAATAATGATTTAAAACTGAGTTTAGAAAATTTTTATCCATTGTCACAGAGCATTTGATTTCTACAGTTGTAATTTAATTAAATTCTTACGGTGAAGAAACTTTAATGTGTTAATAATAGCTTAAGTAATATATGGAATTGATACTAAATTTGTTATGTTCAAATTTAAAATTTAGCTTAAAATTTAGTCTTTTCATAACATTTAATAAGTGGGCATACTCAGGGTTTAAGAAAATTCTAACAATGGGAATATCATATGTCTTTATTTTAATATTGATGAGAGTATGTTAATCATTTAATTCATTAGAGAAGATGGAATGATTTGAACTTAAGGTAATTTAAAATATGTTTTCCTAGGAAATTTCATACAATGCAGCATTGTAATTGTTCTACTTCTCATTTAGTGGGATTATAAAGTAAAATCATATGAATATTATCCATGGTGTAAATGTTTAATGTGCTAAAATCATATTCCTTTCAAGTTTTTTCTCATTATGTTAAATCATCAGTGTTCATAATCAGATTTCCTTGAGCAGAAATTTCATCACAAATAAAAACTACTATTTTCTGAACATTTTTGTCTATATTCATATTTTAGGATTCATGGACCACATTTTAAAATGTAAATGTTCTATAAATATTTCTACTCTAGCCCATTAAACATTTATATGAAGATCCTAGAGATGTGTGCTAGAGACATGAACAACTTTTTCTAAACCATATAGTTAATGAATGCCAAATTTTCAGTCTTGAAATCTTTACATTTCCTTTGAATAACAATAGATTTAATACATAGTAGAGATAATAAAAGAATGTTCTAGATATTATAGAAAAGAAATTTGAAGGGGCTGGGGATGTAGCTCAGTGGAATAAGCGCTTGCCTAGCAAGCGCAGGGTCCTGAGTTCGATCCCCAGTACCGCAAAAAAAAAAAAAAAAAAAAAGTTGAATTGAATTGTACAATTTGACACTTCCTCTATACCTAGCCATAACTATGTAAACATTCATCTAAACACTTAACATGTAACTGTTATGTTGTTTATGATTTAGACAGGTGAGCACATGAATTATTAGATCACTGATTTATTTGTTATTTTATACACCATCATCAGAATGCTAATCATAGTCACCCAAAGTATTCTTTCACCTATGATGGTTGCTTAATTTGAAAAGACAGATTTACAGTATATTTTTGGAGGGTGTTGAAAATGCTCTAAAATTAGAGTAGGGAGATGATTACACAATTCTGTGAGTGGACTAAAAGCTGCTAAACTGTACACTACTTTTAAAGAAGAATGTATCCTAATTTCATAGCACATAAGCTGTCTCAAAAAAACTGTAAAATATGTTTACTCATGTATGCAAGCTGAAATGTAGATAATAAAGTTTTGTTTGGAGAAAAAGCTTATCGTGCTCTGTGGTTTGGCATCTCCTATGTTACTGAAATAAGGACCAATGGTATTGCTTCCATATAATAAAGAATGGACAACCTCAAAAAAGGAATTATATATAGATAGACATTTAATAATAGAGATTTCTATAATAACACACAGACGTGCACACACAAATACAAAATATTTTTAAAGGTTTTTTATTCTTATTAGTTTTTTTATTAGTATGTTTATTGGTGCATATCCACACTGTATCTTGATTATTTTTATCCCCTTTGCCTCTAGCCCTCCCTGCCCATTCCTTTTCTGGATACCCTTCCCATCTGCAGAGCCCATTTCCCTCCTTATCATCATTTCTCTTCTATTTTGATATAAATAATTTACATTTTGTGGTCTTTAATATTAGAAAACACACATGATATTTAACCTCTTGTGTCTGCTTAATTTCACTTAGTATTATAGACTCAAGATTCATTCACTTTCCTACAAACACCACAAATTTATGCCTCTTTATTGCAGAGTGGTACTCCATAGTGTGTGTGCATGTGTGTGTGTGTGTGTGTGTGTGTGTGTGTGTGTGTGTGTATGTTTTCTTTATCCATTTATCTGTTGATAGGTGTATGAACCACTTTCCTAATGTAGCTATGGTAAATTGTGCTGCTAGAAACACAGATATGAATGCACCACTGTAATATACTTACTTAAATTCTTTTGGGGAGATAACCAAAAGAAGTATAGTTGAGTCAAATAGAATTTCTCTTTTTAGTGCTTTGAGGAATCTCCATACTTATTCTCATAGTGCTTGTACTAGTTTACATTCCTAACAATGTAGAAGTGTTCTTTTCTCCCCACAGTCTCTCTAGCATGTGTGGTTTTTGAGTCCTGGACAGTAATTATTCAAAGTAGGTATTGATGATCTTCTAAATTTCTATAGGATCTGTAGTGATTTCACCATTTTCAGTTCTTACTGCATAAATTTGAGTTTTTTCTTTCTTTTTTTGATAAGGTTGGCTAGGGGTTTATCAATTTTATTCATTCTTTCAAAGAACCAACTCTTTGACTCATTAATTCTTTGTACTGTTTTTTGTCTCTGTTGCATTAATTTCCACCCTCATCTTCATAATTTCTTCCTTTCTTTGGACACTGAGCTTGACTTGTTCTTCTTTTTCTAAAACTTTGAGGTTGTAGCATTAGGCTATTTATTTGTTCTCATTCTGTTTTCCCCATGTGTGAGTGTACCACTATAAACTTTCCTCCGAGGACTGCTTTCAGTGCACCCCACAGATTCCAGTAAGTTGTGTTTACATTTTCACTTGTTTGTAGATACTGTTTAATTTCTTCTTTAATTTCATCTGTGATCCACTGGTTGTTCAGGAGGCCATTATTTAACATCCATGTGTTTATGGAGTTTTTGTGGCTCCTTTTACCAGTAATTTCCAATTTCATTGCACTATGGTAAGATAGTATGCATGGGATAATTTCAATTCCTTTGCATTTAGTTAAGCATGTTCTATGGGCTAGTATATTATCTATTTTGGATAATGTGCCATGTGCAGCTGAGAAGAATGTGTATTCTGATGTGTGATAGATCACTCTGTAAACATCTGCTAAGCCCATTTGTTCACAAGTTTTGTTCAGTTCTGTTATTTCTTTGCTGATTTTTTCCTGTTCACCTAACACTTTGTGTCAGTGGGGTCTTAAGTTTCTTTATTACAATAGTGTTATTAGTTATTTGGTTTTTTCGTGTCTACTGAGGTTTGTTTTATATAGTTGCATGCCCTCACATTGGGTGCATACATGTTTATGATTGTTATCTCTTCCTCTTGACATTTTTCCCTAACAAGTATATACTGACCTTATCTCTTTTGATCATTCTTTCTTTGAAGTTCACATTGTCTGCAATCAGAATAGCTACCCCTGATTTTTTTCTGGGTTCCCCTCATATGGAGAATTGTTTTCCAAACTTAGACTTTCAGTCTATGATTTCCTTTTTGAATTGAATAAATTTCTTGTATACAGCATATTGTTGGATTTTGTTTCTTGATCCATTCTGCCAGTCTGCTTCTTTTGATTAGTAAATTGAGGCCATTTACATTAATGATTATAATGCTTACATTTTGGCTTGTCTTTGACATGTTATTTACTTGCTGTTGGTTTCCTACATTTACTCTCTGTTTAATTGCTGTCTCTTGCTAGATGGCTCATTTCTATTGTTTTTCTTGAAATTGTGGTCATCTTTTATCTCTTTCTAGGATATCTTTTAGTACTCTTTGTAGCGTTGGTTTGGTGCTCATGAACTTCTTCAGTTGTTTTTTGTTGTGGAAGTATTTTATTTCTCCATTACATTGGAAGGAGAGTTTTGCAGGGTACAACAGTGTAAGTTGGAAGTTGTTGTTTTGGGACCTGGAGAAATTTACTCAAAGCCTCTCTTTGTCTGAATGGTCCTCCCATTTCCCCAAGAAATGTGGAATCATTGGAGTTACCTGAATTCTGCCACTGTACACCTGTATAACTTTGGACAACTTATCTGAGGCTGGGTCTCTTCACCCGTGTCCCGAATGTAATAATACTGTATATCTCAGAAGTTAGGATCATGAGTTGAAACTAGTTGAAATAACGTATCTAGAAAAGTGTGCCTGGTACATAAAAAGTACTTAATAAATATTTTCACTATTAAAAAGAGAAATTATTTCAACATGGACCCCTTTTTCAGGCTATTATCTGTTCCTGAAAACTCTAGTTTTTTCTTTTCTCATGCCTTCTTTGGTCTCCCTCTTCCACCACCCTCAACAGTAACTTTACCTTCAATGAGATCACTACGATGACAGCTTAGAAAAACAATTTTGATGATCTATGTGGGTGTCATCAAATTGAACAAAGTGATATTCCACACTCAGTTCACAAGTACAAGAATAACACAGTCCATTATCAATTCAAACCTATGTTTTTACAATATCTTATCATTTCAGCCACTCCAACCAGTAACAATTTAAATCCCATAATGAATTGAAACTATTCTAAGGAAAAAAAAAAAATGGAGAAAGGTCCTTGTAGGGCCTAGTCTGCAGTGTTGAACTTAATAACTTGAACTCACATTTGTGAATTTTTAGCACCTGTTTACTTATTATTTGCAAATACTTGAAACAGAGAATCTTAAAATCCTGATGACAGAAAATAGAGTAAATACCACATCAATATACTAAATAGCGAAGCATTCACACTACATACAATTTAAAGGTAAGTGAATCACATGGTATTTTAGGGCAATAAATACATGTGCGTGTCCAAACAGTTGTGTATGGATGCACTGGGTTCTTGTTGTATGCCGGGAAGGAACGATAGTGAGAATGAGGAGACGCTAGACAAAAGATGCAAAGCTGGGGTCAGGTGGAGGTGTTTTCTCTGCTGAGTAGACAAGAGGAGCTGCCAAAGAACAGTAGAGCCTTTATTTTATACCCTGAAGAGGTTGATTAATTTCAGCCTCTCTGCCCAGCAATAAGTTAACAAGCTACAAGGGCTTGTTTAGGTGCGTCAAGGAGCTCCCGTGTTCTCCCGTGGGCTCCCATGTTCTTGCGCTGGCTTCATCCCACACGCATAATTACTTTCCAGCTTCAGCGGCTCCAGCAAGGCTGTCATCAAGGAAGGTGAGCAATGCAGTACAAATAAGATTGTAGCACCATTTCAAAATCTTCTCCATGCGGATTTTACGAACAGTTTTAAACTCACCTCTAAACAATAACTTTAAACCTACTGGTTAGAACTGAAAACAACATACCATAGCTATATACATGCATCCATGTTTATAGCAGCGCAGCTTGTCATAGTTAAATCTTGGAAACAACCCAAATGCCCTCGACTGAGGAACGGATAAAAAAGATGTGGTATTTTTATATAATGGACTATTACTCAGCTATAAAGAAAGATAAACTAGAGGCTTTTATAGGTAAATGGATACAATTAGAGATCATACTTATAAGCAAAATAAATCAGACTCACCTGTGTAAACATCATATTGTCTCCCTATTATAAGAAGCTGAAAGAGTAAATAAAATCTGAAGGGTACAGTAGATATTGTGAAATGGAAAGAAACTGCTCAAATAGGAAGGAGCAACTGGGATGAAGGAGAGGAGAGGAAAAAGAAAAAGGAAAAAAATATGTATGTATGTATATATACACATACACACACACACACACACACACACAAGATAGCTAAGAAAATTGTACTACTAAGTTCTATTGGTTTATTGGAAGGAATGGTTTATGTGTGATTGTTTGATCAATCTTACATGCCTGTATCTGGTTATCTGAGCAACCATTTTGAAGATAACATTATGTAATATAGCAATCACTGTTAATATCCTATCACGTTGTTTGGAAATTCTGAACCACTTTTATTGTTTTTATGGTGTTTTGTTTATGTATTTGTTTTTGTTATTTTGGTTTTTTTTTCTTTTCTCTTTAAAATGAAAAACAAAATGTATACGTAAATACAAGGAGAGCTGGGAGAGGTGTGTTGCTGATGTCTGTGGTTTACCGAAATGAACAGTTAATGCTTAAAATTTTCTTTTTAAATTTTTCTTTTCTCTTGACCAATTTGGAAGCTTGTATCTGATAATCAGAACAACTGATTTGAAGACAACAATATGCAGTATAAGAAACATTGTTGAATTCCTACCATCTTGTATGGTGAAGCTCTGTATCGTTTCCAATGCCTTTTTTTTTTTTATTACTCGTTACTGTCTTTGACGGTTTGGTCAATCTTGTATTCTTACATCTGAGGGACTAAGGAACTTCCTTGAAGATAACACTATGTAGTGCAGCAATCAATGTTAATTCCTATCATTTTGTTTTGAGCTCAGGCGTCGTTTTGGTTGTTCCTGTGTTGCTTTTCTTTTTGTCTTCTTTGCTGTTGCTTTATTAGTTTTTATTCTCTCAAAAAAAAAAAAACCCTACTGTTTAGCCAGGCATGGTGGTGCATGTCTGCAATCCCAGCACTCAGGAGGCTGAGGCAGGAGGATCATTGTGACTTCAAGACCAACCTGGGCTACAAAAGTGAACTCAAGCCCAGTCTGAACTGCATAGCAAGACCCTGTCTCAAAAAGACCAAAAAAAAAAAAAAAAAAAATGCCTACTGGTTGAAGAATATAAGCTTCAAACTCTCTTGGCTCTGGTAGCAAGCAATCCATACATCATCAAGAAACAATAATACTCTGTCAATAAGAGCCAGCAACATGTCGGAATGACAGTGAGTTGCTCTGATGGCAGCCTGATGGCATAAAGTGACAAGAAAGAGATAAATTAGGTGCTAGTCTTCATCCAAGTCTTGTGAACCAGGTAAAAAACTAGCATGAAAAATATAAAGAAAATACAAGCTATTGGAACATGATACTTTTGAAAGCATTTTGCAGTGCAGTGCCCACTTTCCCAGCTCTCTTTGAATGTATGAAGGAGTTTAAGCAATGATGCTGGGAAGGTTATGCTCTGGAATACCTTAATCTGTTGTGGCCTCAAAACAGAAAATGCAGCCCACTAAGTATAAAATGATAGGAAATGGATCTGGGCTGTATTCTCATCCAATATTTTATCATGTTTTCCCAATATTCCCTATGAACCCACACTTGATATACTTAGCAAAAAGCAGCAACCTAAGTCCAATGGGGGTGAATGGAAATGATCATGACTCATAGAAAGGGAGTCATCAGGTTAGCAGCAATGGATGCCACACATTAATTTCCCCATTGATTTTGATACTATTTGCTCTTACATGGCATTTTTTTTTAAATGAAATTAAGCATCAAGAAAAATGGTGGTTTGACAGGCTTAGAATGGAGGGGATACTTATCCCCTTCATTTACTAAGTTATTTAAGTTCTCTGTGTGTTGTATGAGAATGATTATTTCCCAAATCCCTTAGCTCAGTAAACTTTAACCCACTAAGATGCATGTCTCTGTTCATGCATCACAGGGGCTTTGCTATCTAAATAAAAACAGAAGAAAAGACCTAACAGAGACTAGTATGGTGAGTTTGACCCATGCTGAGCATACAGACAAAACTGACAACCCAGCTGTATTTCTTAGATTTAATTTTTGCCTCTGACACTGTTGTCTAGCTATCAGTGTTGTTTACTTGAGAGTTATTTAAATTACTTGCACAACTGTAACACTGGTGTGACTTGCTCTCCAATCTGGCCTCCCTTGATACCTGACAACTCCATGGGATGCTCTCTTAATGACCTTTGTCTCAATTGATGTCTATGTTTTGAAATAGTCACATTTTAAAAGTACCCCACAACCAAGTTAATAGGCATGCAAGCCGGCGTATGAACCGCACACATTTATGTGTACACAAACATACAATCCAACTGTTAACACAGGTTATTGTACATTGTATGGTATTTTAACTAACATTTTCTTTATCATTAACATTTTCAATTTGATTTAAACATAGTACTTTTACTTACTGGAGGTTCATAATCAATAATCTATATTATTCTAAAGACAGAGACTGAGCTGAAAAAAACTTTTAAAACATTGTAAGATGTTTTGGTTACACTGGAGAATAGATAACCCATCCCCTTTGGAAAACACTACATAAAATTTTTGCTTTAAGTCAAATCAAAGTAATTTTCTGTGTTTCTTCTTCAGTAAAATCAAGGCCACTGCACTTATGTCTCCTTTCCATTTCCTCTTAAACATGTACACATGCTCTGGCATCATCAGTATGCCACCAAAAACAAAATACAACGGTAGCATTTGTATAGAGTGTGATTTGCATGTAAACTGATTGGGAAACACTGCTCCCAAGTTCATCACTGAGTGAAATATGCTCTGTTTCTAAATTTTACTTAGGCATATGAAGGAGAGGAACAATACTATATTTCCCCATTCATATAACATGCTTTTATATAGAGAGTAAGACATATATAACTGTTTGCAGAAACACAGCAAATTTTCACAAATGGCCAGAACTTTCACATATGACTACCTTGAGTGAATAGTTTCCTTAGAGCATTCTTTAAAAAATGGTTTTAAAAAATTATCACTGCCATGGAATAGAACACTGAGGATGTGACATTTCTCTTTTCAAAATGAATTTTGAATGTCTAAGTCTAGAATATCGGGGGCAGAAATCAATTAACACAAGAAACAACAAAACAAGGAGAAGAGAATTTAGCATAAAAGTTTTTTCTTCCATAAAACTTTCCTCATGGCATCTTTAACATCCTTATTTCTTAGGGAGTAAATTAAAGGATTCAACATAGGTGTGAACAAAATGTAACATACTGAAGCCACCTTGCGAAGTTCAGGGTTATTTGGAGGTGTAAGATACACAAAGGAGACCGTCCCATACAGCAAAGTTACAACCCCCAGGTGGGAACTGCAAGTGGAAAAGGCTTTCTTTCTCCCTTCTGTGGAGGGGATTTTCAAAACTGTGGACACAATGTACATATAAGATACCACAATGACGACTATAGTGGGCAGAATTAT
This sequence comes from Dinomys branickii, assembly GCA_004027595.1. Lineage (NCBI taxonomy): Eukaryota > Metazoa > Chordata > Mammalia > Rodentia > Dinomyidae > Dinomys > Dinomys branickii. The sequence goes on from PVLD010015834.1 coordinate 16,823, forward strand.
GACAACAGCTAAGCTAAGTGACACCATCTTATTGACAAAAGTGTTAGAACAGGAGATCTTTTCAATAGGGTTGGAATCACAGTAAAAGTGATCTATGACTCGGGAAGCACAAAAGGACATAGAGAATGTTACACTGATTTGGAGAATGGAACTGACCCAGCCACAGAGGTAGGAACCAGCCACCAACTGGACGCAGACACTTCTTGACATGCGCACACTGTAAAGAAGAGGGTTGCAGATGGCAATGAAGCGGTCATAGGCCATGGCTGCCAGGACAAAGGCTTCTGTTACCATGAAAAGCGCATAAAGAAACAGCTGGGCTACACAACCTGCAAAGGATATGGTCTTTTTCTGAAGTAGGATGTTGACCATGGCTTTGGGTACAATAACAGTGCAATAGGAGAGGTCAATGACGGAGAGGTTGCCTAGGAAGAAATACATTGGTGTGTTCAGCCGGGGATCAGTCACAACGATGCCAATCATGCTAAGGTTCCCCAGAAGGACCATCCCATAAATAATCAGGAATAGCAGGAAGAGGAGACTGTGCAGCTCTGGACGGACCCTGATGCCTACAAGAATGAAGTCAGTCACTTCTGAACGGTTGTCTCCTCCCTTGGCACTCATGGCAAATCTCTGCTTCGAGGTAGAAGAGAAAGCAAGTAAACTTTCCGCTCTCATTCTACAGTCACGAGTAACACTCCATATCGAAGAAGACTTTGCAGCTGACATATACTGAATCCATAACCTCATTAAGTTTATGCACCAGAAAACTAATGATGATAGACGTTTTTCTGCCTAATGTAACACCACTGGCTAAAAATGTGATACAAAAATCAAGGTGAATTACTGTATTTTGTAGTAAAGACCAGTGCTAATGTCAAAAAATGTAGTTTGAGAGTTTGTATCTTTCTACTTTGTTATATGAAGTGTTATTTGTGAAGAAGATAGTAATATAATAACAAAATCGGAAAAAGTCCTAAATCGAAGAAAAAGTTACTTCCTTAACTTTTAATTTAACATTTAATATTTATTTTGCTCTTTAATAGCACTGCTTTACTATAGTCATCAAACACATAAATGAAAAGGGAAACTAAAAAATTTCTACTAAAAAGAGCACTTGCAACTACGAATCAATACAATAAATACAAATAGCTACAAATAAATTACAAAGAACTTAATTATTTTACTAAGAGTTCTTGTAAAAGGCAGCAAATCTCTAGCTCCTAGAACTGGTTTAATTTTATTTAAATGCAAAAATAAAGTCTAAGTGATGTATTTATACTTTTTATCCTATGCTTTTTTTCTCTATATAAATCTATCAAGAATTTATTTCATGTGAAATTTTTCTGAATTTGAGAAAAAAATAGGAGCTTCAGAAGTGAACCAATTCAAATGTTGACTATATAAAAGATTATATAAAATTAGCAAATTTTAATGAATTCTTGACTATAAGTCCTCAGTAAATTTAAGAACAAATAAATATTAATTTTCTGGAGGCATCCAAATTAACTAATTGGGTTGGGTGACCTCTTGAGCAACCAAATCTACTCTAGTTACTGTGAAAGATTTTTGCTTTTAATTTTAATGTAAAACACACTTGTTAATTAAGTTGTCTAGCAACTAAGAATTATCCTCCCATTTTCTTCATTACTGTCGTTTAAACCAAGCATCATTCAGCCTTCTAATGAATGACATGCATAACAAACACTAGCAAATGATCTAGAAACTTCCCTTGCCAAAACTGCAATAAGTGCACAACAGCACTTAAAATTAGAGACCACACAAAGTTTCCCCTTGACTCATCATTCTCAACTGTAAGAAGTTATTTGTTCTGTTACAAAAGTCCTTTGGATGTCAAAGGTTCCATGACTTTCTTTGTATTTTTACGTGTCACCTCTCCCAGCAACTTTCTCAAAACAGGGCATAAAATAAATTCATACAAATTCAACTCAATGAAAAAATGACCAGACCTACCTGTTAGTAATATCACTATCCCCAGTCTTCGGCCTCACTGGTCTGCTGCACCAGACATCTGAAATGAATTGAAATTAGTTGACATTAGATTGGTTTTAATGAGAAAGATGAATAACCTTTACGTTAGGCTATATGAGGAGGAGTATATTTTATTCCTAAAATAAAATAGAAGAACACAATGGTTTTCAGAAATAAATGAGATTGGTTTCAAATATCAACAGTCTGTTGATTTAGAATGGGAAAAGAAAATTCAATGTAGAAAATAGGAAAGATTTTTTAAGTTATCCTAAAATCATTTCACACATATCTCCTTCTTCTTTAAGACTGTGATTTAATTATCTTGATTGTGATGACTTCATAAATATGTACTATATTAAAAGCTCATTCTATACCTTAAATATATGCAATTTCATATGAATGATATCACAGTAAAGCTTTTTTTAAAAATTCCTGACTTAATAGGTCTTGTTATTTGATCTTATTTTAAAAGCAAAAGAGGAGTAGAAAAGAGAATCTAAGTTCTTACAACAAATCAAATGATTAACACTATATCAAAGAAAGCAAAGCATTAATTTGTCAAGGTTAATCAATTTTTATCTGTCTAATCACTCAGTAAGTTTAGTCAATACTTTAAACATTTGGTCTGTAATACGCATTTAAGCATTTGTTCAAGTATTAGGTTTGGTATAAATATATAAACAAAATAATTCATTGTAACACTAAAACATATGATAGATGATGTGAACTGTTTATTCAGTTTGTGCCTACGTTATCAGCAACAAATGCATACATTTGTGGCTGGCTCCTTAAGAATTACATTTTTAATTGCTAAACTGAAAATGATAAAAGCATTACCTAAAATGTTCTATCAGAACCTTAGAACCCTTAGCATAAGCAGGCTATTGAGAGTAATCCTGATATTAAATGCTATATTCTGGTCATCATTTTTCACTCAGAAAACTTGCCAATATATCTGTAGAAGAAAAAGCTGATGCAGAGTAAAGAGTAAAATGATATTGGTTAATATGTGCATGCAAAATTATAAAATATAAACTATGAAAATGTTTATCTTCATGAATAAAGAATTATGAGTAAACAATATTAGTTGTGAAATAATTGAAGCAGAGAAAAGAGTATTTTATGACTGAGGCTCTCAAACAGTGAAATGATAAAAAATAACATAATAGAATGCACATTGTGGGACTATATTATGAGCATCAGTTACCACATTCCCAGTCTGATTTAGCCATGATCTTCTCTCAGGCAATGAACACGCAAGGTTTATTCTCACCTTGCTAATCCTTAGCTTATAACACTGCACATTTTTAAACTCAAGAAAAAAACATATTTTAGACATCTAGATATTATTCTACTACCTAATTAGATGACTGTTTTATAATCATTCTTACCTGAATGTATATTTCTCCTCTGTTTTGTGACCTTTTTCACTTAAAAATGTACAGTTCCAAATATTGTTATTTCATTCTAAAAAGGAAGACATATTTGAAAACTATTACCAATAACAATGCCACAGTCAAACATTTCAAATAATGCTTAAATTCCAGTAAAACCACAGCCTTCATACACCTGGTGTGCAAGCGTTTTAGGAGCTTAGCCGACATTCATGATTTCCCATTACCTGTTGTTAAAATTTGCTCTTTCCTTAGTACCATTTTGTTTGAAAATCTGTTGGAGAATTCTGTTTGCTGTCTCGGAGAAAATCTGTGCTAGGATTATTTGCTTTCTCAGAGAATCCTGAGTAATTTCCTATGAAAATTGAGTAAGTGCCAATGAGTATATGAAATCAAACTACAAACACATCACTAGCCTCCATGCTGACATTTCACAGGCCTTAGGATAAAGGTGAGGACAAAATGGAAATTTAAAATGAGCAAAAACACTCCTTTATCCCTGAAGGTGTATAAAAATAGCAGCAGCTAGAATTCATGGCAGTCATGTCTTTCCAATCCCTTGAAACTGTTTCAGAGAATTGCAGCAGAAAAGCTCCAGGACTTCGGAAGATGTAGCTCCTCTGCGACAGGGCTGAAAAATAAGTCAATTATAATTTCATAACGAAAGCAAATTCAGGGCTATCCCGTGGGACTACAAGGGGAGCGAACACTAAGTGTGATCACTTCACTTGTTGCATACTCTTGGGACAATCACAAAGTTATTTTGGGACAGCATAACTTGTTAGAAAGTTTTTGCTTTATACTGATCCTAAGTTTCTCTGTCACTTCCACCTGTACTTGTGGCCAGAGCTCCTACTCAGTATTCTGCTTTCTGAGCTAAAATGCTTCTATTTTACCCTCTGATATCTTTTCAAACTTGAAAAAGACCTTATCAGCTCAGAAGTCATTCATTTCTGAGGATTTTACATAGTTAATTTCTATTGAGATCTTCCTTCAGCAGCAATTGAATCATTTCTATCTTGCTAATGTCCTCGTTATAAAGAAAAACACCAACCTATTGCTACAATTTCATATCAGGCTGGATATAATCTGTCCAGTTGAAATAGCACTGCCTAACTACTTGCAATTAATATTTATAATTTGCAAAGCTGAGAATCTAGACAACTCTATGAGTTTTTCACAATCTAATTATATATATATGCTCTTTATATATGCTCACTATATATATATGCTTTTCATAATATTACATCCTAACATTCATTTCTAGTTCCTAGTCCTCTCTCCTCTTCTTCTGTCTAAAATCAGCCTTAGAATACTATTCCTATTGCCTAAGAAGACATTGGAGTTCTAGAGTTCCTGATGTTATTCATACATTCTTTTATCTGAATATATTTCCTATGCTTTTATTTTCAACTTTGTATCAGAATCACTTATTAATATCACTAAAAGTACCTGCATACTTTTCCCTTAGTGTGCTCATCTATCATCACAACTTAAATTATTATAAATTGAATGCCTACTAACTTGAAACCTCCATGAGATCAGATGCAATGCCTCATTGGAAATCCATTAATCTTGCTCAAAGTAGGCCCAATATCCAGATTTGAATTTCTCTTCATGATTTTTTCCTTGAGCCCAATTCTAAATCTTGCCAGTACCCAGGACTCATTTCATATCTCCTCAGAATTATACTGCTACTACTGTAGCCATGGTAGGCATGACTTCTTCATATTCTTTTCAATATAATTATAGTTATAGCCTCACAATAAATAGGTGGCACCTACTTATTGTGTGAACATTTCATGCATACCACTTTATATTTCCATATGAATTTCTATCTGCTTTTAGAATGAATTGTTTGCAAGATCCTATCACTCCACAATATGAATACATCACAAGTGCTCACCTTGTTTTTAAGTTGTTGAATGTATTTATTGCTCTTTATTCTAAAAATAATTTTAGAATAACTTACAACACAACCAGTAACAGAACAATTAAATGTATTGAAAATTCAATTCATGTCAAGCATTCCCTAAACACTTTACATAGACTAGTTCCCACTTCTTGAGTTCTATTTTTGTCATTGTGTGGATGATAAAAGAGTATTTTGTCATTTTATGAATGATAGAAGAGAGAAATTTAATACCAAGGGTCAGAATTTGAAATCCAGAATTCAAATCCAAATTTGAATTCATAATTCTAGATTTAGAAAAATTACTCAGCCATTTAGGAACTACATAATATTTACAATTGGTAGAAGAATAAAAGACAATACTAAAAAAGCCAATGAAAAGACTAATTTCATAAAACTAACTAGAATACTAAGTAGCTTTTATCTAGAGCAAATAGAGGTGTATAGAAAAAATGTCTCTTGCCTTATCTTTCTAAATTTCCACTTTTGAGTAGCCTTAACTACCAAATGCCTCCCTGAATATGTTTGTTGCAAGAAATGAACAAACAACTCTAGATAACAGAATGGATGCACTAAATTAAAAAGAAAGAACATATAATTCTGTTCTATTGCAGGTAAGACTGACATCTAATATGACAGGGAAAATGAACTGTAGTAAATATAAAAGGCAAAAAACATAAACACCATCTCTTGCACAGAACTTTATGTAATTAACAATCCACGAAAATTATGTTAAGATTGTTTGGTTTGACCTATACTTGGGGTAAAAAGTCAATAAGAGACATACTTAATTTTAAAAATCTAGTAAATAAGAAGTAGTTTTAAGTTAAATTTAAACACTATATAGTCTGTGAAAGTTCCTTTAAATTAAGAAAAATATTTACACAGATATGTACAGAAAATAGTGTATCTTGAGGAAATAAAGTTACAAATTTGTACTTTACATTTAACAGCAATAATTTTTACCCAAGAAACTATTCATTTAATAGTGTAGCAAAAAGTATTATTTAAAAAGTTAATAAATGGTGTAGATTTAGCTGTTGCTCAGCAGACTCATCTATGTCATCTACAAATAATTATAGATCTATAGATCAAAAGAAAGGATTAACATATGAATATTAGCATATGACGAGTGTATGGATATTTCAGTTGCAAATACAGGAATTATATACAGCACATATACAAAGTACATGACACATCATGATGTAAAATTCACACAAGGTGAGTGACTGTCTGTCTTATAATTTATAATACATCCCATGTACACAGTTTGTCAGAGAGAGGACCCCCACAGTAGGAAAAGAAGGCCCCACTTCACTTCTCTGTCTTTCCCCAGAAATTCTTTCTAATTAGAGTACAAAAAGGGAGAAAGAGAGATTCTTACTAGATGGATGCTGTTAGCAGGTTCTATCATTACTGATTTTCTTGCTAGTTAAATATTTGTTATGACTATTTCACTCCTGGATTTTTGTAGATTCTTTAAAATCCTTGCCTAATTTCTGAGTCTCTCTCTCTGCAGTGCTGCCCTTGGTGAGAATAATTAGTTTAAATGTTTAAAGTTACTTAGTCCTCAGCAATTAGCAATAACACTATGCCCTGGTCAGCTTCTCTTCCCTGATGACTGTCATCTGCGGGAACTGGCTTTGAACCATGAAGACCCAAAGGCATTTGACCTGAAAATCAGTGTCCACATCCTGAAGCATTTAGTTGTACCTAGAACCTGTGTGCTCATGGATAACATACAAAATCAAGATTGTTAATTCAATATTATCTCCACTTTTAAAGAGAAAAGGAAGCAAACCCTTGGAAACCATCTTAGAAACTGAGAATTCTTTTTTTTAATTATCAAGAAGACATCATTTTATTCTTTAAATCTGAGGTTATAATTTATATTGAATACATCCTTGAAAAGAAATACCAGAAAAGGGGAATAAAATTAATAGTTTTGTCATTAAGTAACTTTGGCATCGATGGAGATTTCCCAGAAGGTTTTCCAGTTCTTAGAAGTTAGAAGAGCTGAGTTAGGACACAAAAGTCACTGGATGTCTGCCAGGCACAGTAGTCTATAAATCATTTGGGGCTTTTGTGTATGCACTATACATGTAGAAAAAAAACACACATCTAATTGTTAGTGCCCTTAAATTTTCTCCTTGAAGTTTTAACATTGGCAACTACAACTTGAAAACTTCATTACCAGTCCTATTCAACAAGCCTACAACCTCCCCACTGGGATTTATTAGATTACCACTGTCGTCAGCAGAAAATACTCTGCATTAACGTTTACATTAATGACTTTCTGAGTAACCCTTCTACTGTTCCATTTGGCATGGCGCCTTCTAGACCCAGTTAAGGTTTAATGGTTTTTGTTGTTGTCACCGTTATAACTGTTTCTTAACGGTCATTATAAGAATACAAACAAAGAGTCAAAGACCGTGATTAAACATTGTCTAAGACAAACTTCAGTCCACCCGCTACTCTGGTTTCTTTTCCACAAAGCTATTGGAAACAAACAGAACTACATAACACTCAGGGAAATAGAAATTTTTCAAACTCAAAACCCATGGCAATCTCACGGCTTTAACCCCAGACCTAGTCAGGCATGAATAGGAACATTCTTTTTTTAAAAGGTTTTATTTTATTAGTGCATGTTTGCAATTCATCCAGTCTACAGTCACTTTGGGGAACAGTTACATGCACATAACTTGTTTCTTTTTTGTTTTAATCCCCATCCCCTTCCCTCCCTCTCCTTCCTCCTCTAACTCCCCTATCCAATTTTTCATGTTTGTTGACATTATTGATTTTAGCCCATGTTATGGCATTTGATGTCTACACCAATTAAGGTGATTTGGTTCCTGTACTTGGAACACCTTTATGCTACTTATTTCCCCTTCCGCCCCTCCTCCACACGCCTAACACTTTTCATTTGGACCATTCTCTGTCACAAGGACCCGTCTGCAAGCCCCCTTCCATTCATCCTTTACTATTCTCCTTGTTTGTACGTTGCCTCACTCAAATGAGAGATACCAGATGCTACTTAAACATGTATGTCTAGTCTATTTCACTCAACATCACGTTATTTGATGTGAATCCACTTTCCTATTTGAGACAAATGTTTCAAATCTGCCATCCTTCAGAGCAGAAGAGTCTACCATTATATGAAGAGTCCACATTATGTGTTTATGGGTATCCAGGATGATTCTGGGATTTAGCTATTAAGAGCTGTACTGCTATAAAAACTGGCATACATGCATCACTGTGGTATGACATCTTAAGCTCTTTGAGAAAGACAGCTACCAGGGAGAGAGCTGGATCATATGGAATTTCTAACTTCAGTGTTTTGAAAAATTACCTCTGAACTTGCTTGTTAATTCCAGGCATCTCCTTCAGTTCTACTGTGTAAAGGATCACTATAAGCAAATTATTATAGTCAACTTATTCTTTCCCTATCTGCATGCTTTTCATCTCTTTCTTTCACCTGTTTGCTCTAATTAATGTTTTGAGTACTGCCTTGAACAGGGATGGTAACAGTGGGCATATTGGCATTCTTCTGGATTTCAGAGAAAAAGTTTTCAGCTTTTCTCCATTTAGTAGGATGCTGGCAGCAGATTTGTCATAAATGATTTTTATCAGATTAAGATAAAGTCCTTCTACACCTGTTTTCTTCAGGTTTTTAATCATGAATGGATGACAGATTTTGTCAAAGGCTTCTTATGCATCTATTGAAGTGATTTTTTTGTCCTGGTTTCTATGTGAGGCATTATATTTATTTTTTTGTTTATGTTGAACCATTTGTACATTCTTGGAATAAAGCCTACCTGATTATGATGTATGGTCTTTTTGATGAATTGTTGTATTCTGTTTGCCAGTATCTTGTTGAGGATTTTTGTATCTGCAGGTTATTCATATTTCTATCATTTTGTTTAGCTCAGCTAGCTTTTTATTAGTGTCTTGTGTAGATTTCCTGCTTGCTTTGTTTATTAAGTGATTATCTGGTTAGCTATATCTTCTTTGAATTCACTAAGCACCTTATTGACTTCTTTGTTATCTCCTCGATTACTCTTTCAAATAATCTGACCATGCAGATTTTGATTTAGTCTCCTTTGGTACACCATGGGTCAGTTTTGAAAAAGTTGAACGTTTTTGGAGGCATTTTTTTTTTTTTGCCTTGTCTTCTCAGGTTTCCATTTTGTTGTTGTTTGCTGTGTGTGTGTGTGTGTGTGTGTGTGTGTGTGTGTTCAGTCTTGGTGATTAATTATAGTAGAAAGCTTTGTTGCCACTCTGAAGACTTCTTTAGTTGTCTACATTTTGGTGATGCCCTCTGTGTAAGGCAAAATGATTGGCCTTTGCCTCTGTCCCAGGATCGAATCACCTGCGCTTATTTGGGAGGAAAGGTTGCAGTGTATCTGGCTCAGTAATCAATTCCCTGGAAATGGGCAATAGTACTGTTAATGACACCAGGATAATCCAGATATTGGCATACAGAGCAAACCAATTGATATCAACAACTCTGTTATGTTGGTTATAGTAATAAAATCAACAACCGTAGTATTAAGGATAAATTGGATATTGATGTACCCCAAGAATCAATAACATGGCACCCATAACCATGGAAAATAGATGTATAATTACAATGTAAACACTATGCCAAACAAAGTATTGGCCTACAGTAAATATCTATGAAATGGAACAACTTTACTTCCATTTTCAGCAGAGCAATGTTCTACAGCAATACCACAGAGCTAACTAACTACCTAAGGATTCAAGCTCAATGATTATACTAATAAAAAATAAAAACAGAGGTGGGGGAACTGGAGAATGAAAAAAAGTAAAATTTTAAATAGTAATCAATGGAAGGTGAGAAGGAAAGAAAGAGTAGATTAGGGATTCCATTGAAGGGTGAAAGGAAATTAATAATATTACATAACAACAACAGAAAAAAAAGAAAAACAGCAAAATAAAAGAAAAAGGAATAAGGCAAAATAACTAAAAGGAAAAGAAGAAAGAAGAAAAAACCCTGAGCCCCAGTAAACAAACAGATGGTAAGGGAAAAAAACTGAGTCCAATAATAACAATAACAATAACAATAATGAACTCCTCAGTCTTTTTCCATAATTGGTTTCTTTCTGGAGTCTGTAGTCTTGGGATCCAGCAAGTCTTGATTTTCTCTGCCGAGCTTTACGGCCTATGGGTTTGTGCGGTACCCTTCCTGGTTCAGAGGGCCCTCTGTTCCCACACCCCAGATGGCTGAGAGTGTGTCCTTGTTCACACTGGTAGATGGGGAAAGCAACCAGCCCTCTGGTCTCTGCTAGATAGATGTATGCTGTGGGACAGGGGTACAAGCAGACTGTGGGATTTAATGCCGGCACTTTTATGTCCAGCCACTTCTAAAAGCCACACCCATTAGGCCTGGCTTTTCACCAAGGAGGACAAAGCCTGTGTCCTTATCTACGAGTGTAAACTTCTCACGGTGTCTATGTTTACCTCACATCCTCTCTGTCTACCCCACATTCTCTGTGTCTACCCACATCCTCTCCCATGGCTGTCTCTTATCCACTCACTGTGAGAGGGTAGCACTGGAGACCTTGAAGTAGAATTGCTACATATTTTCTCTGTGGCGCGGTCTTAAACAGCCCCTTTCCAAAGGGAGCCTGCTTAAACTCCCTCTGGAAGTAGGGCAGGTGCAAAACTGGGTTTCTTCTCCAACTCTATCATTCTGTGAGTCAGTCACTTTTACGGTAAAACCCCACACCAGTTTTGTTGTTCACAGCTGGGGTGAGCTTTTCTTCTTGCTAGCGCTGCTGTCAGGCCTGTACTTTCTCCCCGGGGTCTGCAGACCTTCTGGGATTACCTTTGATTCCTAGGCATCGGGCTTCCCCATGATCAGGTTGGTCAGTGCATGCCTCTTCTCTTCTGATACACTCAGCCCATCCATGATCTCCTCTGTCAGTTGGTTGGTGCCTCTACTGTCCCTTTCTGAGGGAAAAGAAAATACAGACTGGCTTAGAGTTGGTGGGTGCATGTGACCAGGGTGCAGAATCCATGGGCATGGAATTGGCTGGGAGAAAATACCTCAGATTTTTCTCTATGAAGAACTTTTAGGTGTTTTTAAGTTTTTTGTGTTGATTTGGGTCTTTTGCTTGTTTTGAGAGTCACTAGAATAAATTATTGATGTCAGAAGCAGAAGCGCCTATTTGAGAATGAACACGTTGAGTTGGGTTCTGAAAGTATTGCTGTGTGGTAATTTTTTTTTTCTTTAACTCAGTTGCCTGGTTTTCATTTCCCCCTTCCCAAAGACAAAGTCACTATTTTTTTGTTTCAATATTTTTTCTTTTAGAATAATTACAGGCAAACTGCAAACATAGTACAAAGAGGTCCTCCAAAACTCATTCCAAATTTCCCATACTGAAGTCACTATATATATGTATGTGTGCATATATATATATACACACACTATATGATATATATTATATGTAATAAACATATAATAATTATATGTATAATAATTATATATATATATTACTGGCAGCTGATCATAGAACCTTTGCACTGAACTACATTCCCAGTTATTAATTTACTTATTTGTTTGTTTATTTACTTATCTTCGTTTTGAGACAGGTCTCACTAAGCTGCTAAATAGCCCAGGCTGGGTTTAAACTTTCAGTCCTCCTGTCTTAAGTTTCCAGAGTACTGAGATTACAGATGCACAACACAGCACCTAGCTAACAATATTATATTGCAACATGTCATATCATATCATATTATATCCTATCCTATCATATCATATCATATCATACCATATCTTATCAAGTAAACTTCACGCTCAGTTTGATACTCGTTAGCTTTTTTCCCCTGATGGATTTTGTCTGTTCTAGGATCCCACTCATAATTTCATCCAGGACTTTATAGTGATTTAGATCAGATATCTTCTGTATTTCTCCTGGCTCAAATATTTTCTTAAACTTTTCTCATTTATGGTCATCTTGACAGTTCTGAGCAGCATGTCAGACATGTTACAGAATATCCTTAATTTGTTTTTCATCTGATATTTTTCTCCTAAATTATAAATATACATTTTGAAAGCTAGAGATTCAATGACTTCATCACATCCTATCAATATATATCAACATATCAACATGACCTATCTTGGATGATATTTCCTTTTATATCCTTTCAGATTTTCCTTTAGAAGTTATTCACATACCTGTTATACTCTTCTACCCACAAACATGTCTCCACAGCATCCCACACTCAAGGGGACAGATATTTCAGTATGTTTCACCAGAAACTAACCTCAAAAATTATTAGGAATTCTTCTGTCTATAAAATATATCTCTTCTCACCAATTTATTTATTAATAATTATCTATTATAGATCCACATATCCTTACTTTATTCTTTGAGTTATAAACCAGTACTGTTATTTAATTTGTTGTTCCAGTTTTTCTATCTTTATCCACTGTAAACTGTCAAAGGATTCTTGTGTCCCTTTAGAATGCCATTCTCTTTTTGTTCTTTGAAATTTGGGGCAATACATGATAATTACACATTCTACAGTGCTCGTTGCCTGTTGATGTAGCCATTTATCTTATTATTACAAGTTCCTTTTATTAGAATATAGAATTAAAACTCAAGATAAGGATGAGAGATGCTTTTCTGACTACTAGGACATTATTGCTTCTAGGGTCTCACAATAGAGTTCGAAAATATTCATACACCTTAACCAACTAGATGTACATGTCTATCAGCATTTCTGCATCTACCCATCGATGCCTCTATGATTCTGACCTCATCCTGGTACCTTCAGCTGTAATTCCATATTGCATGGTTTATTCTGTCCTTCTCCTTTGCTGATCTATAACCTTCTATTTCAGCAATGAGAAACCCAGTGGTTTGGCATTCCCCAGCAATGTACCTATTTGTCAAACCCAGTATAAAACATAACAGTTTCAGCATTATAAACCTGTATCCTCGTGAGAAACACTATCACCCTGTGTTTTTATGTATTCTTCCTTCGTACTTAGTCTCTTTGTTGTTGTTGTTGTTACACAGTCATTTATAGAATATCAGAATCCAGGTGAGTGTCTAGACCCAGACCCCCAATCTCTATGGGAGGAACTGTGCGATGTGAGCTGCCCATTCCTGAGGGTCCTTTGGGAGGGTTAGTGGGTGAGGTTCTGAGGACAACTGCTACACACAAGGGACCTGTTAGGGGACACACAAAACAGTCCCAGAATGGGGGGAGGGGGTTTTGCATCTCACAGGTACATTTATTGGTGCCACAGAGTAAACACTATTTATGTAGGTGTACAGTGACATTCTGCATTCCCATCTGACACAGCTTGCTTAAATTTACAGGCAGACTAATGTTTCATCTCATGTGTACAAAAGAGCTGGTTAATGATGACCATGAGCAGGTGCAGGACTTCAACCATTTAAGGTTTTACTTCTTTTACCAGCACTTCTGATTTTACAAACAATGAAGCCTCACCAACCCCCATTCCTACCCAAATCTCCTGGTAAACTTGGGTATAGTATGGCTTTATGGGGACCCAGACATCTTTCAGTAAGCTTTGAAACATCTCAGCAGGATCAATCACGTAAGCCACACCAGAAGTAGCTAACACTGGAAGGTCACCAGCTGCACAGGTGCCTCGTGGGGCCCGCAGGAAAACCTGTATTTATCTTCTAGTTTCCTTCTGGAAAGGTATCTTCCAAAGTTACTTAAACCAGCACCCTTTCCTCCAACCACTTCAGGAAGATATTTCCTATATTTGTAATTTAGAAAAAAAATTTCACAGGTAATGTTTTATCATGGGATCCCCTGACCTTATTGATTTTTTTGTTTTCAAAATTGCATGAAAAAGGTTTATTCTGGCTGTGACGTGCTGTGGAATTTGACAAATGCATAGTGTCCTATATCTACTTCTGCAGTACCATAGAGATAAATTCCACAACCTTAAAAAAAAAAAAACCCAGGCTTTCTAGCTAAATATAATACACACTTCCAAACTACTAAACTTTTAAATTTTTCACATTTTGTCTTTTTCAAACTATCATATAAACATCATGATTCACTTAGTAAAATGCATTTAAGATTTATCCATACTGTTCTCTGGATTAAAAGTTTTCCCCTTTTATTGCTAAATAGTATTCCATTGTGTGAATATACCAGTGTTGATTTATGTGTTCACCTACACAAAATTATCCTCATTGCTTACAGCTTTTTCGTGATGAATAAAGGTGTTTGGTGTGAACCCAAATTTTCAAACCAGTTCAGTAAATTCCTATTAAACAAAATCTGCCTTCTTTTTCTAATATTTTCATTAGTGTATTTTCCAGTGCAGAACGATCACATTTATTGTGGGGATCAGGTGCATGTATAAAACATTTATTTTCCTTTTTGGTCTGGTTCGCCTCCAACCCCTCTCTGCCACTTCTAGTTCGTGATCCCTCTTCTATATGAATTCTAGTTTCTGTGATTAATTTACATTTAACTTTATAAGGTGCTACCAAACTGTTGTACCCATTTCTGTCCCACCAACAAGGAATAAAAGGCACCATTTCCCCCCATCACCACCACTACTTATGTTATCATGCTTTGGGGTTTTAATCCTTTTAGTATATGCACCATTATGATTTTAAAAGTTATTTTTTTTCCTCACTACATAAGGTCCTAATTAAAGATTTAGCCATCCCTAGTAAAAGAGAATGAAATACACACCTTTCTACTAGGTTCTCCATGAATTTACCAGCCAAAATAACTTTCAGTGTTCTACAAGCGAGCCTCCAAGATATGCATTCATAAAGCAAATGAAAAAGAATGCTTGTAGTTGAAGTTCAGAAATCAGTGACGTAATATAAATTGATTTCGGGGGCTGGGGATATAGCTCAGTGGAATAAGCGCTTGCCTGGCAAGCTCAGGGTCCTGAGTTCGATCCCTAGTACCGCAAAGAATATATATATATATATATATATATATATATATATATATATTGATTTCTTAAAATATTGGTAAGGAATGAATGAATAAAATCCATTTCTGAGGTATTGAACCCCATTCAGAATACTATGAAACATACCTTTCATTCTGTGAGAAAAAATATTGAAGGGGTCTTTGGTTAAAAACTTTCTCTCACAGCAACACATAAAAATGGAAGAGAAGCCCATTTTCACTGTGTGTTAATAGAAAGGTACTCCTGCCCCGCTATTCCCCATCACTATTCTGCATCTGCTTTTGAACTTCTGAAAGGATTTATATACCCTATAAATGTGGAATCTTTCAAAAATTGATTGAATGTGTCAATATATCCTGACATAATGCAAGTATATGGACATACAGGAAATAATACGTGTTTTATAACATGCCACGCTTGTTAGCACTACCTCAACAACGTTACAATTTTGTCCTATAATTCCTTCTGGAAAATGTCAATGGAATAAATGCTTAATGCTTTTCTTTAGCAAGTATTTCTGCTGATTTTATCATATTTGGAGATATAAAGATCTACAGTTTGCATTTGAAATTATATGTCATCATAAAATACATAGTTTTGGTTTCTAATAGTCAATTGTTAAAAGAAAGAATTGTGATTCGTATTTTTATTTGTCAGTGTTTTACTCTGCATTCTTGTTAAACTCATTTACTGGATCTAGAAAATTCATGGATTCTTTTGGCATTTCTCGGTGTAGGTAATGATGTCAGGTGATAACATGTTTAGTTTTAGTTCTTCCTTTCAATAAAAGTCTGTCATTCTTAGGATAGCTCTATTAAAACTCCGAAAAAGTTCCTAACCATGAAAGAAATATATACCACAGAACTGTAATGTACATGTAGGGATGAACGGAATTTAAAATGGCTAACATGACTGAGCCACGCTGATCACCCGACAGCTCCAGCACCCCCACCACCA
Source organism: Dinomys branickii (assembly GCA_004027595.1). NCBI lineage: Eukaryota > Metazoa > Chordata > Mammalia > Rodentia > Dinomyidae > Dinomys > Dinomys branickii. The sequence continues at coordinate 33,030 of PVLD010015834.1, forward strand.
CTACCACAAGTGCAGGAACCAGGCTGGGTCCGGGCATCATCCGGAGCCTTGGTCTGCCCACCCCCGCCCCCTCGTGGAAGCCAAGCTGAACCCCGGAAAGCTTCAGGACCCCTGTGAGCTACCTCCGCCTCAGCCCCACCAGCACGCAAGCCAGGAGGAGCCGCAGCCAGCCTGGGCGGCCCCTCCCAGCGCCCCTGCACCCTTGGAGGTGCTGCCTTCATCCCACCCCAGAAAGAACGGTTGTCACCGAGGAATCCACGAAACCAAATGCTGGAGGGGCTGTGTGGAAAAAGGAGCCCTTCTCCACTGCTGGTGGGCGTGCAGACTGGTGAATCCGCTGTGGAAATCAGTGTGGAGATTCTTCACAAAACTAGGATTAAAAGTCCCACTTAACCCAGCTATTCCCCTTCTGGGTATTTTCCCAGAAGAATTAAGAACATCATACCACAGTGATATATGTGCACCCATATAGCACAATTTGTCATAGCTAAATCTTGGAAACAACCCAAATGCCCATCAACTGAGGAATGGATGAAAAAAGATGTATTTTTATACAAGGGAGTATTACTCAGCTATAAAAAAAGATAAACTAGAGGCTTTTATAGGTAAATCGATGCAACCACAGGCCATATTCACATGTGAAATAAATCAAATTCACGTGTGAATCATATTGTCTCTCTAATGTAAAGAGTTGAAAGAGTAAAGTAAACTCAAATGCACAATAGATATTATGAAAGGGAAAGAAATTGCTCAAAGGAAGGAACAACAAGTATCAGGGAAAGGAAAAAAAGGAAGAAAGAAGGAAGGGGGCAAACTATATATATACATATATGGATAGCTGCATAACTGCACTGCTGATGTCTAGTGGTTTATTGAGAGGAATAGTTAATGCTTAATGTTTTCATCAATTTTGCATGCTTATATTTGGTAATCTGAACAACTAATTTGAAGACAACAATGTGCAATATAACAACCATTGGTGAATTCCTACCATCTTGTCTAGTGAAACTCTGTATCATTTCTAATGGTTTTTTGTTTTTATTCTCTGTAATGGTTTGATCAATCTTACATTCTTACATTTCATAACCTGAGCAATTTCGTTGAAGGTAACTATACAAAACCACTGTTAATTCCTATCATTTTGTTCTGAAACCCTGTATCATTTTATTGTTTTTGCTTTGTTTTGTTTTTGTCTATGTTGTTGGTATTTTGCTATTATTCTTTATTTACTACTCTCTTTAAAGTAAAAAATAATAAATTAAATAAAATAAAATGGTTAACATGAAGTATAACATGTACTTTATAATTTAAAAGTTTTCCTTAAATGTACATAACCCAAATTTTAAAATTATAGTATTAGATACTAAATGTGTGAGGTAAAAATATACTGAAACAATAGAAAAGTGTAGAATGCATAAATATATATAATATTTATGTATGAAAATATAATATTTTTATTATATCACATCATCTATCAAATACATTTTTTTATTTCCCTACCATTAAACTGGAATTCCTAAATACAATGGAAATTATGAAATCTTCCCTTATTGTCAAACTGGTGAAGAAATAGAAAGCTCTACAGAATCACTAGAGAAAAGTATCAGATTACATATTAGGAAAAAAGCAGTCTAGTTACTGTGAACTTCTCATTAGAAAATATGGAAACGAGAAGACAGTGGGAGAACCTTTTGAAAATAGGTTGAGGATGACCAAGCAAAACTACTGAGTACAGGAAATATACACTTTAGGATAAAAAACAGATTAAAAAAATCTTTTCTTAAAGGAAGAGTGTCTTGGTTACTTTTCTCTTGTTGCTGAGACAAAATACTCAATGCCCAAAAGAAGGAAAGAAAGTTTTATCTAGCTCACAGTTTGTGGAGGTTTCAGTCCATTCTTGGCTGACACCAAGGCAGAGTGGCACATGACAGAGGGCAACAGTTCATGGTGACATAACAGCAAAGCAACAAGAGCAAAAGGGAGGAGTGGCAGAGAAGACCAAGCCTCTTTCCCTCCCTTATATTGTAAGCAGGCTAACACGACCCAGGGCGCATGTAGCACTCACATAATCTCCATGCCCTCCTCTTGCATGGGCTCAGGATGAATACAAAGTAAGCACCCTGGCTCCCTGCTGAATCGCATGTTAACCTTCTAAACTTCTCAAATTGACACAATGAACAACATCCCAGAAGGGCAAGCACATGTCCTTTTCACCCCAAGATGCAGAACTGCTGAGTCACTTAAGCAAACCCCCAGACTCTCCAAGTTGACACAATGTATCAACCATAACAAAGGGACTATATTCTGCCAAATTTCCACTATAAGAAATGCTTTGAGTAAAAAAGAAATGCTAAGAAAATGAACTGGGATCTCCAAGAACGTTTTTTAAAAACAATGAAATTTGTAAAAATCTGAGTGATTCAAAAAATTCAGTTGTTTGAATGATTAAGATTGTTTAATGAAAAATTACTAAGATTTGCTTTGGAGTGTATACCTATCTGTATAGGAAAGTAGTAGATAGACCTCTAAGTTCCCTATAGCTGATAAGATGTGATACACTACTCACTCAAATAGTCTGTGAAACAGGAGCATACATTTATCCCTCGGTTAATGGTAATGAATCTATGGTACACATGTAATTTTGTTTTTCTTTTAAGACAAAAGATCTTAATGTAAAAGTTGTTTTTCCTGAGTAAAACCTCAGTATTCAGGTTTAGTTTCAGTGCTGGTGCTTTGCTATGAAAAAGTGAGTCTTGAGTTGCAGTTTGGACACTTGGTCTCTGAAAGGTTGGCCAGCACTGCCCTTGATCAACCATTTTAACAATAACAAAAATCAGTGTGGCAAAAATACAAAAAATTAAATAAATTTCTGAAAGAAACAATAAGAAGGTATGGAACTTCTTGCATAGATTTATGCATAAGAGGGAGAAGAGTTTTAAGACATCATTGTTATGAAATACATGTTATATTTTTGGCTCTTTTTGCAATAGAAATTTCTTTAATTCCTTGGTGAAAAATGAGAAATCTTTTGTAGCATTATGATAACATCTGAATGAGTAAACGTAGAATAGGAGAAAGATTGAAAAGCACCAGAAGCATACGTATTTGAAGATTCTTCAAATCATATAAATGAGTTATTTATGTTTTATTCTATTATTCAGAAACTTCCTACCCTCTTTCTCTGTGTTTGTTTCAATAAAACTCAGTACCTGCATGTGCCAAAATGTTTGATAACATGCTACCTACTCACCGGATGTCATTATGGAATTACGTTTTAATATTACTGAAATATTTTGCAATTTTTCACCATGCCATCCAGACAGAGCAAAGTAATCCTAGTCTTTTGGTAGTAAGGAGCCAATAAAACAAAAATCAAACATTATACGAATCTATAGAAAATGATTATGGGAAGCCCTGAATATTTTTCTGTAAGATTCTCCTTTTCAAAATGCTACTTACAGAGTGGTTTGATAGTCTAGAGTGGTGTACTGAAAACTATAGTCTATGCACTTCCTAATTTTGTAATAGGCAAAGTTTCTTTTATACCACAATGGCAGAGTTAAGAAGATATGAGGAAATTTTTTTTCTCTTTGAATAAGTTATTTTAGTTCTAGTACCTGGTGGGCAATCCCCCCTGGGACTTTCACTCTTCAAGAAAGTCTTAGATGGCTGGAATCTTTTAACATCCCTCTTCCTGTAACTTAAAATCCCAGATAGTAGTATGACTCTCTGCTCTTGCTAGACCGTGTTACTTTCATAGCTGCTATTTTTATTCCAGAACTTTCACTGACTGTCACTTTCTCTATTAACTTTCCTCTAATACCAGCATGATGCATTTTGAGTAAAAATAAGAAAAGAGACTCTATTAGCTACATTTTTTTTAATTTTATTTTAAAGACAAAAGAATGGAGACATATGAACCAGAAAAGCCATAAACAATACAGAAAATACAAAGTTATACAGAATATAGTAGGGAATTAGCACTGGATGTTGTATTACATAGTTATCTTCACATTAGTTAATACAAAAACATTAAAGGAAATGCCAAATTATAGAGAAGATAGTAGGGAATTTGCACTGGATGCTGTATAATATAAAGTTATCTTCACTTCTGCTAATACAAAAACGACTGAGGAAATACAGAATTATAGAGAACATAGAAGGGAATTAGCTCTGGGTGCTGTCCTACCTAATGTTGCCTTCACCTTTGTTACTCAGTTACACAGATGATGGCCCATTGGATCATTCAATTTTTCTCCTCCCTCATCTCCATTGCCCTACCACTCAATCAGTTATCTTCTCTGTGATAACAACTGTACTCCTGGGTTTATCTATACCCCTGGACTCTCGCCTTGGGAAGAGATATAGCTGCCTCAGACTATACTATAACATACACGGGTGTATACAAACTGCCATGGTCGGAGGTGGGAAAGCACATATGCTCACAGCGGACCGCCCGGCTCCACCCTGTTTACTGACTATCCCTCTGTATACACTATAAATAAACAAGATTGAATTTTTTATCCAGATGTGTTTGTTCTGCATAAAATTTTTTCTCATGTCCACCAAGGATCCCTTTCAACTTTCCCAAGGTCTCATAAGCTTAGCAATGAATATTTTTCTGTCATCTTTTTATTTCCCTATTGTGAGGAAGAGCCCATTAATCCCCAGTGAATATCTTGTACAGGGTTTGCCCAACTATTTGGCTTCCCTCCTCATGAGAGAATTTCTCTCAGGACTCACCTTAGGTGTAGTTGTTAGCTTAATAAAGGAGAAATTGCAGTCAAATAAAACACAATAATGAGATATAAGCTACAATTTTTGCTAGTATTTGTTCCTGTTAGCAAATTTCAGTAATGATCTGAAGAGGAACAAATGCAGTCTGTGTTTCAAGAAAACATCCTGTTAAACAAAGGTTTGCTCCTTCCTTTTCATGTTTTCGTCTTCTCATGAATGAACTAGAGCTGATATATATTATAATGTTTAGTAGAATAAGAAGTACTACTCCTTTCTTTTAGGTAGATTTAATTATATTTATTAACCTTTTGCAATATCCCTGTTAAAACCAGGGGCTTGTTAATATATATGAATGTGAGAAAAACATCCGGTATGTAAATTACTAGGCTGTACCAGAGATTATTTTCCTTCTTTTATTTTAAATATAATTTTTTTTATTTTAAAGATTTTAAAAACAATAAAAATGATACAGAATTTCAAAACAAGATAATAGGAAATTAACAATGTTTATTATAGTGCATGTGGTTATATTCAAAGTAGTTGCTCAGATTAACAGATATAGGCATGTAAGATTCATCAAACAATATAAACACTAACTGTTCTTTTCAATGAACTAATAGAAATTAGTAATACAATTATCTTAGCTAGTGTGTGTGTGTGTGTGTGTGTGTGTGTGTAATTTCTTCCTTCTTATTTTCAACATTCCTCTACCTTCAAAACAGTGGGGCAATATATCTGTTAACCTTTAAGTTTTTCAAGAAGATTGATTCTTGAATGTAGACTGGCTTCACTCTAAAATACTCCAAATAGTCTAAAATGCCTTACAAACGTGTAAAAATTAATGAAACCTTTCATACTGATGACAACAAAATATACCAAAGACATTTATAATTATTGTATAAATATATAATTTAATTCATTCATTATATCACATACATAAATGTATAATTGTAAATCTATATAGTTATATAATTAAGAAAGACATTTCATATGATATAACATTGAATTGTTTGCCAGTTTTCTTTTTCATTTATGATAGATGATTGACTAATAAACTAGTGTGTTCCTTAACCTCAAATTTTTTTGCTGTCATAATTTCCAAATTCATAAAATTAAAATGAAAATTTTTCATGCTCTATCCTTTCAGAATATTTTATAATCAAGAAAGCATATGTTTAAAATACAATTGAAACAAATACATATTTCTTCCTTTTATTGTTTTCACTTGTAGCTGTCTTTAAACTGTTCTGTTTGCTTTCTTATTTTCCATGCATTTACATGTCTCCGTTTCTAATTAAATTTTTTTCTAAAAAGAGAAATATATCTTTGTCCAAAATTATAGGGATCTCCGCTTGCATTTCTTGGCTCAAAAATAGGGAAAGGAAGGAAGAAAGCGTGGAAGACACAAGGGGAAAAAAGCGGCAAGTACGATAAAAGTCTGATTTCACTGTGTTTAAGTTATATAAGCAAAATAAGTGCTATTTTTAGAAACTTAATTGTACCAGTAAAATTTGTGTCTTTATAGAGACAAAAATAACAGAAGAAATAATGACACGAGGTTAAGGGTGCAAAAGAAAATAGCCCTTTTTTTTTCAGAATCTAGAGCCTTCTTTCTAATAATGTAAGGAAGATATTTTATGTTATTTTAGTTTTAAAAATTAAAAATCCATTAAAAATGAGACTACTGATTCAACTCAAGTTGCCACTGTTAAAAATATTATATTCAGCAGATTATGTCTTCTTAGGTAGATTACAAAGTCTGGGAGAAATATCTTCCAGTAAGGGTGGCAATTTTAGATGGAAATAATCTGAAGATAAAGTCAAGTAAAAAATGCAAGAACCAAAGCTCTCATTTCCAAATCTTTTCCTAAAGTCTGCGTTTCCCTAAAGGGCATTTACAGAGCCAATCCTCACTACCTGCAGATCAGTGTTTATGAAGGTTTACCACTGAGATTGAGCTCTTCAGTAGGAAGACTTTTCAAAAATAGTCATCCATTATTTATAGTCACTGGTATTTATAAAAGTACTGAGAATAATAGGATGCATTTTCTCCCATGCTTGCTCACCAAGTTCGTTTTACTAAAATAAGTACTGTAACCACTTATTTCTCTCATCTTGACCATCCTCCAGTTCTGTTCACCTTCAGGTATGAAGAGAGAGCTGAATGGGAATTACTCAGAGTTGGCTGAATTCATTCTGGTGGGATTTAAAATCCCCCCAAAGCTACAGATCCTCTTATTCTTAGTATTCCTGGTGATTTACATGCTCACTGTAATGGGAAATGTCACCATGATAATCATCATTAAGATAGACTCTAGACTTCAAACGCCCATGTATTTCTTCCTTAGAAACTTGTCCTATTTAGATCTCTGCTACTCCACAGTCATTGCACCCAAAGCTTTAGCCTGCTTCTTGACCAATGAAAATAAGATTTCATATAATGGCTGTGGGGCACAGTTCTTCTTCTTTGCCTTGTTTGTCACCGCTGAATGCTTTCTTCTGGCTGTAATGGCCTTCGATAGATTCTCAGCCATTTGCTACCCTCTCCTTTATCCTGTGCACATGTCCGAGAAAGTTTCTATTCAGTTGGTAGCTGGATCTTACATCTGTGGGTTTACCAATGCTATAGTGCAGACCAGCTTCACTTTCAGTTTACATTTCTGTCAAGAAAATAAACTGGACCACTTCTTCTGTGATGTCCCTGCTCTGATCAAAATCTCCTGTGTTGATACCATTGTAAATGAGAGAGTGTTATTTATTCTCTCTGCACTTATCGTAATCACCACCACAACTACCATTCTGGTGTCCTACACATACATCCTCTCCACTGTCCTGAAGATTCCCTCAACCCAAGGCAGGAGTAAGACCTTCTCCACCTGTGGTTCCCATATGGCAGTAGTGAGTTTATTCTACGGGACTGTGTTCCTTACATATGCTCAGCCCGGGGCCATCTCCTCCCCAGAGCAAAGCAAGATTGTATCTGTGCTCTACACACTTATAATACCAATGCTGAATCCTCTAATATACAGTCTGAGAAACAGAGACATGAAAGATGCTGTGAAAGAAGTATTATGTGGGAAAGGGTCCTTTCAGTGACATTTATAAAACCATTGCAAAGTGGAAAAGTTTGTTTTCTAAGACTTCTAGTCACTTCAATTTTCCTAAAATTATTATGACAAAGACATTTTTCTGTGTGATAACACATAGTTTTATTTTTTAAATAATATTTCTAATAATATAGGACATGCATTATTTTATTTACCTAGAATATAGGACAGGATATGTGTTCTCAGTTTGTGATGTGGTAATTATATTTTCATTTTAATTCTGCTTTAAGTTGTAAACATTAGATTTTTACTGTATAATCATTAAAGTGATATACCTGCATATATTTTTTACAAGGTAGTTTTATCTTGTCTACAAGGTGAAATGTGCTGTGTTGATGGCAGAATGGAATGTACTGGTTACATATGACACTTCTGAGTTAAAGTTTTGTTTCCAGACTCGGATTTATATTCTGGAAACTGTCATCCACAGAGGTACAACACCAATTAAAAAGGCACTCACATAAGACATTGTAGCAATGTAATTCTGGTAGCTACTATTTCCCCTTACTATAAAATATTACATGTAATATTATATGTATAAACATAAAGAGCCTATATTCTACATCGATTTTATCACTACTTTTTAACTGAGGAAATTGAAGTTCCAGGACCCTAAGTAATTCACTTGGTCAAGTTGAACTCAACCTTAGTATGGTTGCATAATTGTATTATCCAGATATATGCAAATACATATTCAAATGTACCTATGGAATAGTCCAGAAATGTAACCACACAACCATTCTTAAATGGAGATGTTGACGTAGAATGGGTCATGAAACACAATATGGCCCTTCTCACATTATTAGCATAAATACTATAATTCTATTTTCTTTTAACATTTTAATCTATTTTATATGAAGCAGTAGAACACTTGTATTATAATTTTATTTATTGGTCTTTTAAAATGTATTACATGTACTTACAACACTCTCAAAATCAGATACTGTGAATGTTAACTTTTTTTACATTAGATTTCAATATTAGTAGTCAAGGTGAATCACTTGCTTTAAAAATGCACTCAAAGGGATAAGCACAGTTTTGGCACGTCCGTGTCTAATCGGGACAGAAAGGTAGGCTTTTCATTTTCCTTCCTGTAAGTGTTGTTTGTCTCTACTCTCCTGCAAGGTCCTTTCATTTTTAATGGGTATTAATGTAAATGGTCACTACTAGAGACCATACTCATAAGTGAATTAAATCAGACTTCCACGGCTAGGCAACATATTGTCTCACTAGTATAAGAACCTAAAAGAGTGAATGGAAATTAAGAGGTACGATAGACATTGTGAAATAAAAGGAAACTGCTCAAAAGTAAAGAGCAACTGGGATGGGGGAAAAGAAAAAAGAAGGGGAAACTATGTACAAATGTATATACAGGATAGCTAACACAGTTGTACTACTGACTTCAATCACTTTACTGAAAGAATCAGTTAATGATTAATAAATTGATTAATTATTTGATGAATTTTGCATGTCTCTATTTATTTTCCTGAGTAACCACTTTGAAGATATCAATATGTAATACAACAACCATTGTTAATTTCCTACCACTTTGTCTGTAATTCAGTATTGCTTGTATTGTTCTTATGCTATTTTGTAAATGGATGTCTGTTAATATGCTTTCCTTCTTTTATTTTTTAAAATAATTTTTTAAAAAGATTGAATTTAATTGTAAAGGGAAGTACTGAACTCTCAAGACTTCATGGCATCCCTATTCTGGTTCAGTTGGATGCTCAGTTCTAATTAATTAATATAAAGTGATTCCTGTTTGTAATTTTTATTGTTACTTCAGGCAAATAAACCTTGCATATAATTCCTGATAGCACCAACAATCAGGCTAAAGCAAAATCAAGAAATTACTGATCTCAGTAATTAATCAATGGAATTCAAAGTACAATAAAACTCCTAGTAAATACTAACATTCTTTTTCATTTAGTTTATTGTAGTGACTATGTAGTACATATTTATAAATGCTACATTCTTTTTATGTTGTTTTGTTCTATTGACTTACCTATTATGTATATATTTAATTAGTATGCAATAATTATGCATACTTATTAAAAGTATTTTTAATTGATATAATAATCATACATATTTACAGTGTACAATGTGATGACCATGGTAACCAGCATTTTTTTTCTTTTTAAATCTTTATCATTTCTTTGTGTTGGGAAACTCTGAACTCCTCTCTTCTAGAGCTTTATAAAATATATAGTCATGCTACATTGCTGCAGAACATTAGAACTGATTCCTCCTATATAACTGTATATTGTTATCAAGCATTCAAGATCTCCTAACCCCACCCACTACCCACATGAGCTCACTAGTGACCATTAATATACTCAATCGCTTTAGCTTCCACACATGAGTGAAGACATGTTGGATTATTCTTCTGTATCTGGTTTGCCTCACTTAATACAGCATCCTAAAGTTCTATCCACATTTCCATAAAGGACAAGATTTAATTCTTTTATTTCATTTCCCTTTGATATATACTCAATAGAGAGTTGAATCATTTGATAGTTTTATTTTTTGGTTTTTTTGAGGAAATCTTATACTGTTTCCATAAAAAATATAATTTATAGTCTCACTAAAAGTGTAGGATTTCCCTTCTCTGTATCCTCACTAGCACTTCTTAGTGTTCATCTTGCTTGCTATAGCCCTTCTAACTGGGTGCTTCTTTCTTTATTCTGGTGTTACATGCTTGTCCCATGAAAGGATTTAATGCCTAACAGGCTTACAACTTTTTAAAAACTCTCTCAGTTAATATTACTCAATACATTCAAATTCATTTCATATTTAACAATAATTTGTATTTTAGCAGAATTGCCTTTGGTACCTATTTGATGTATTTATAATACATATTTATATGAACAGATTGAGTTCAAGGCATTGATAACAGCCTGGGTTTAAGTAGTGTGCTGTTACTGTACACAGATTTTCAGTCCTTGAATTATTTTAAGATTGAATGAAAACTGTTAGTCTACTGTCCTCACTCAGTAACTGTGCGGATTATATAAAATTGCATAAATCACGCATTTAGCGCAAGAAAATATTCAATAAGAGGTAATTCATTCTTGCCATCTTCAAAATCTTTATAGTTGTTTTATCAGTCTTATACAGTTTCTCTGGGAGCCATAAAATGTTTACCAGATATGCTTCTCTTTATGTTTTTTTATTTGTTGTACTTGTGACAAAATAGTTATTAGCTTATGCCCACTAATGAATAACTCTAAGACATAGAAAACGTTAAATTTACTAGGTGTGCATCTTATGTGTTCAAATACTAAGCTTTCATTCCATTTTTAGAATTTTTGAATTACATACCAGATTTAAAGACTGACTAAAGAAGAGTCCACTTTGAATTTTTTTATCAGGACTTAAAATATGTCCTGCATAAGTTGGTACTTCACGAAGGACATCTATACTTCTTTAATCTTCAACTCACACTTATGGTGAAGACAAGATTATACTAGGTATATAATTTAAATTGATGAAATGTGCAAGTTTATCAGTTTAATCTCAGAAAAACTGCTGTGTGCTGGGCCTGATATGGAGTATAGAAGTTTTTCGCACTAAAACCCATCTATATAAAAATTATGTGGCAGAGGTTCATGAAGCTTTTCTCCACTATGGGTTTTAATACTGCAAATGAATTCATTGTCTCCAATGTGTTCAAATTTTTATTCAAATCCCTCCAGACTCATTCATTTTTGAATTTTCAACATTTCAAAAGCTGAAGGTACTATAGCATTGTATTTATTGAACTTTTAGTAATTTTTCTGATATAATAAGTTTTGCTGTATGTATTCCTGAATATAAATCACTTAATTACATGTTTTTTCACTATATGTGCATTCAGTTCCTAATCATACTGATAAGTACATTTGCCTGAATTCTACTTTATTTAGCATCAAATGACACTTGACTTATTTCTTACATTTTATAGAGACTCTTTTATTAAAATTGATCTAGAATTGACTAAGATTTACCTAGAATTTTATAGCTGTCCCTATTTTTTTATTTTAAAGAGAAAAAAACAACAAAGACAAAAACAAAACAACACAAAAACAATGAAAATGATGCAGAATTTCAGAAAAGATGGTAGGAAATTAACAGTGGTTGTTATGTTACATACTGTTACCTTCAAGGAAGTTGCTCATCTTACCAGATGTAAGAATGCAAGACTGATGAAACAATTAAAGAGAATAAAAAATAATTATAAAAATTTGTCCCTGTTTTAAACTCAACCCCTTGCTCTTTCCCACAAGCACACAACAAAGATACCCTGTTCTTAAATGGGAGAGATGTATCTCATTTATATGAACTGTAATGACCTATTACTGTCCTCATTTCTGCCCTTTTAACATTGTAGTTCTCTATTCCTTTTCATATATTACTACGATAATAGTGATAATTCTACTACTTTCCTCTTTGAAACACAATATCACTTGGGTTTAAGCACAGAAATGTATTCTCCCACTGCATCTCTTTAACCTCCCCATTTATAATGTAATTTTCCTGATGATTTGATCTCTCTACATTCAGAAACACTGAAGACAATATTACAGCTTTCACTTCAACCGGAAAACAGAATTTAGAAAACTCAAGATGAAAAGGAATTAATTTTACCTACAATAGAGTATTTATCTATTACATTTACTTACAAGAGAATATATAACCTATCATTTATCTTGCGCTTTGATTTTTCAATTTTCTTATATAACACTGTATATCTACTACTTTTATAAAGCAGGAGTTGCCTATTCCAACAGAAACATACTTACCCTAAAATGGAGATAATGTGACTCATTTACATTCATTGGTACAATCTCTACTTTCAATCTGTATTTGTCATTGTTAGCCTCCTAGTCCTTTCTGTGTTCCTTTTTATGTTGTACGTATGTTGTTACTCAGATTTTTAACCCTAATCTTTGAAATATAAACCTGTATTACGTCATCCATGCTTATATTTATAAAAACATGTTGTATTTTTAACCTCATATTTTATGAATAGTTTTTCAAGGTTTGCAAAATTATGTCTTTTAGATGTTCTCTGACAGGAAACAAATAATTTTGGCGTGTAATAAAGTTTTCTCCAGAAAGTATTCTTATCATTTAAAAGATAAGAAATAGACCATTACAGCAGGAGACACACTGAGCCCCTGACACTTCAGGAGACTCAGTGACCACGAACTGCCACCCCACAATATTGTGGGAGCCCCAGGGAGCTTTCAGCACCTTGGTGACTGTACTGTGCCCCCCCACCCAAACACACAGCCCAGGACCCACACTGAGCCACAGACAGCTTCAGGAGCCTCTATGATCATGACCCGCCCCCACACACACACACACTGTCACAGGAGCCACACTCAGCCTTGGGGATCCTTGGGGGTCTTCAAAAATAAATAAAGGAGAAAAATACAATCTCAGACCTCCACCACACCTAGAACAAGTCCAGGAGATATCAGCATAGAAGAGCTTATAAGTCACACATGGAAATTTCTGAAATGATAGCAACTTCAGTAAAAGAACCAACTCCATCAGGCTATAGAAGAAATCATATCAGAAATAGTCTCTCATGTTACAAAAAAGGATAACAATAATGAAAGAATAGCTTGGCACATCTGAAGAAGGTATAGACAAAAAAATAGAGGAACATAGAAAAATGATGGAAACCTCGAATGAATAACATAGGAAAGAATTCAAATGCATGAAATAGATTCAGAGAGATACAGAGATACCCAGGAAGTTAAAATTTGCATCGAAACCTGGCAAAACCACTTGAACAAAACTGAAGATAAACTTTCAGACCTTGAAGACAGTACTGCAGCTAATATTTGTGAAAGGAAAGTGCTCTTAAAAATAATAAGGAACCAGGAAATAACAATTCAACAGCTGCAAGATTATGTAAAGAAAAGCAATGTAAGACTGACAGGTGTCAATGAAAGAGCAGGAGTCAACAGAAATGACATAAAAAGAATATTTGCAGAAGAAAATTTACCAACCATAGGAAAAGAATCTGACATATAGTAAGTGACGCATACAGAACTCCAATTAGGACTTCCGGGAAGATGGCGACCGGGTAGGCAGCAGAGAGAGAACCTCCCAGAGGATTACCACCCAAACAATGAAATATAGCAATATGAAGACAGAAATGAGGACTTCCGGGAAGAAGACGACCAGCCGAGAGAGCGAGTGCGGAGGGAAGAACGGCTTCAGCTCCTGAACCCGACAGAGAACGTGCTACTGGGACAAAC
>PVLD010015835.1:0-47135 GCA_004027595.1 Dinomys branickii
AAAAAAAAAAAAAGAAATTACCTCTCAGGTAAAAAAAGAAATGATAACAATAATGAAAGAACAGCTCAGCACATCTACAGAAGACATAAATAAAAAGAGCATAGAAAAATGATGGAAGCATTGAATGAGCAATATAGGAAGGAATTACAATGCATGAAACAGATTCAAACAGATACCCAGGAAATTAAAAATTCCACAGAAAGCTGGCAAAACACTTCCATGAAACTGATAGTAGACTTTCAGACCTTGAAGACAGCATTGCAGCTAGTGATCATGAAAGGAAAGATTTCTTAAAAATAACAAGGAACTAGGAAATAACAATTCAACAGCTGCAAAGAAAAATAATGTAAGACAGAGAGGTGCCAACGAAACAGCAGGAATAGACATTGATGACATAAAAAGACTATCTGCAGAAGTAGTACCAGAAAATTTCCCAAGCATGGCAGCTGAATCTGACATACAAGTGAGTGAAGCATATAGAACTCCAATTAGCCATAACCAAAATAAATCTACACCTAGAAACATAATAATTAAGATCCCAGAAATTCAATAAAAGAACAGGATATTAAAAGCTATTGGAGAAAAGAAACAGATCACCTTTGAAGGAAAGCCCATCAGAATCATGGCAGACTTATAAACACAAACCATCAAGTTAAGAAGAGCTTGGAATGAAGTATTTCACGTCCTAAAAGAAAACAACTTCCAACCCAGACCGATGTATCCTGCAAAATTATCTTTCAAAATTAATAGAGAAATAAGATAGAGTACTGCAAAGTATTCTAGAAAGAGATAAAAATGACAACTTCAAGAATAACAATAGAGGAGGCTGGGGATATAGCTCAGTGGATTAAGCGCTTGCCTTGCAAGCGCAGGGTCCTGAGTTAGATCCCCAGTACTGAAAAAAAAAAAAAAAGAATAACAATAGAAAGGTATCACCAAGCAGAGCAAGCAATTAAACACAGGAGAAAGAAAAGTAGGGAACCAACAGCAGGAAAACAACATGATAAAGATAAGCCAATACAAATCAGTTATAACCATCACTGTAAATGACCTTAATTCACCAATCAAAAGAAGCAGACTGGCAGAGTAGATCAAGAAATAAGATCCCACAATATGCTATATACAAGAAACACGTGTAACAAAAAGGAAATTCATAGGCTGAAAGTTAAAGGATGGAAAACAATACTTCAAGTGACAGGAACTCCGAAGAAAGTGGGGGTAGCTATCCTTTTTGCAGATACTGTAAACTTGAAATCAAGAATGATCAAAAGAGAAATAAGGTCACTACATACTGATTAGGGGAAAATTGTAAGAGGAAGAGATAACAATCATAAATATATATTCAACAAATATGGGAGTACAAACATGAAAAATCAAGCAATAACACAATTGTAATAGGGGACTTTAACACCCAACTGTCACAAAGAGATATATCAAGTAGGCAAACAATCAGCAAAGAAATAACAGAACTAAACCAAACTTGTGAACAAATGGGCTTAGTAGACCTTCACAGAGTGTTCTATCCAACGACGTCAAAATATACATCCTTCTCAGTTGCACATGGGTCATTCTCCAAAATAGACCATATACTAGCACACAGAACATGCTTAAGTAAATGCAAAAGAACTGAATTCAATCACATATTATCTGACCATAGTGCAATGAAACTGGAAATTATTGACAAAAGAACTTGCAAAAACTTAATAAACATATGGATATTAAATAACATCCTCCTGAACAACCAAAGGGTCACAGATGAAATTAAAGAAGGCATTAAATAATATTCGCAATCAAATGAAAATGCAGATACAACTTACTGGAACCTGTGGGATGCAATGAAAGCAGTCCTAAGAGGGAAATTTATAGCGGTGAATTTCCACATCAGGAAAAAAGAATGAGCACAAATAAATAACCTTATGCTGCAACTCAAGCTTCTAGAAAAAGAAGAGCAAGCCACGCCTAAAGCCCAAAGAAGGCAGGAAATTATAAAGATTAGAGCAGAAATTAATGGAGACTAAGAAAACAATAGAAAGAATTAATGAATTGAAGAGTTGATTCTTTGAAAGAATAAATAAATCAAGAAGCCCCTAGCTGACCTTATCAAAAAAAGAAAGAAAAAACTCAAATTCATGCATAAGGAATGAAAAGGCTGAAATCACTACAGACATTATACAAATTCAGAAGGCTGTCAATACCTACTTTGAAAATCTTTACTCTCACAGGATGGAAAACACATAAGAAATGGACAAATTCCTAGATAAGTATGAATTACCAAAGATGAATGAAGTAGATATAAAAATTCTAAATAAGCCAGTATTAGTCAATGAAATTGAAAACATAATTAAAAACTTATCAACAGTGAAAAGCCCAGAGCCTGATGGATTCACAGCTGAATTCTACAAGACAGAGAAAATTTAATGCCAACTCTTCTCAATTACTTTAATGAAATTGAAAGGGAAGGAATTCTCTCTAACTCACTCCTGGAGCCAAGTATTATCATGCTATAAAAAGCAGAGAAACACCCAACCAAAAAAGAGAACTATAGGCCAATCTCTCTAATGCAAATAGATGCAAAAATCCTCAATAAAATACTAGCAAACAGAATGCAGCAAATCATCAGGAAAATTATACATCATGACCAAGTGGGATTCATCCCAGGAATGCAGGAATGGTTGAATATATGCAAATCAATAAATGTAATACACCATATCAACACACCCAAGGACAATGATCATCTCAATAGATTCAGAAAAAGTTTTTGACAAAATCCAGCACTCACTAATGATATAAACCCTACAGAATATTGGAATGTATAGGCTTTACCTCACTCTGATGAAAGTCATCTATGACAAATCAACAGCCAACATCACACTAAATGGACAAACACTGAAAATTTTCACTTTAAAATCAGGAACAAGACAAGGATGCCCAGTGTCACCAATTTTATTCAATATAGTCCTGAAAATATTAGCCAGAGCAATTAGACAAGAAAAAAAAATAAGAATACGGACTGAAAAATAAGTAAAATCACTCTTCACAGATGACATGATACTCTACATAGAAGACCCCAAAAACTCCACCAAAACACTCCTAGAATTAATAAACAAATTCAGTAATGTAGCTGGATACAAAGTCAACACTCAAAAATCAATAGCATTCCTGTACACAAACAACAAACATACTGACTGAGAAATTAAGGAAACCACACCTTTCACAATAGCATCCAAAAAAATTAAATACTTAGGAATCAATCTAACAAAGAAAATAAAAGATCTATACAGTGAAAATTATAGTACTCTGAAAAAAGAGATCCAAGAGGTTTTCAGAAAATGGAAAGATATTCCTTGCTCATGGATAGGAAGAACTAACATGAAAATGGCCATACTCCCAAAATTGTTATACAGATTCAATGGAATCCTGATTTAAAAACCATTAGTATACCTCACAGACCTAGAGAAAACATTCCTGAAATTCATCTGGAACCAGAAGAGACATAGAATAGCAAAAGCAATCCTGGGAAACAAAGTCAAGGCAGGAGACATCACAATTCCTGTCTTGAAATTATACTACAAAGCTAATGTTATAAAATCAGCATGGTACTCACAAAAAAAAAAAAAAACCAGACCAGAGTATCAATGGAACAGACTAAAAGATGCACACACAACTCCAAACACACTCAGCCACCTTATCTTTGACAAAGGAGCAAAATATTTCACTAGAAGAAAGATAGCCTCTTTAATAAGTGGTGCTGGAAAAACTGGCTCTCCACATGCTGAAGACTAAAATTAGACACGTACTAAAATAAAGTAAAAATAGATAAAAGATCTAAATATGAAAACAGAAACACTAAATCTACTGGAGGAGAAAGTAGGTACAAATCTTAAAGCCATAAGGGTAGGTAGGGAGTTCATGAACAAAATCCAAACTGCACTGGAAATACTTTGAAGAATCAACAGCTAGGATTTCACCTTATTGAAAAGTTTTTGCACATCAAAAGAAATCGCCAACAGAGTAAAAAGAAAACTAATGAATTGGGAAAAAAATTTAGCCTACTGTCCCTCAGACAAAGGACTTCTATCTAGAATAAATAAAGAATTTTAAAAACATCAGACTCCCAAAATTCAAAGATTCAATAAAAAAATGGGCATCTGAGATGAATACACACTTCTCAGATGAAGAAATACAAATGGCAAATACATACATGAAAAAATATTCAACATCATGGTCATTCAAGAAATGCAAATTAAAACAACATTGAGATTCCATCTCACTCCAAAAAGGACCATCATCAAGAAGTCAACCAATAACAAATGCTAGAGGGGTTGCAGGGAAAAAGGAATCCTTCTTCATTGTTGGTGGGAGTGTAGACTGGTACAACGACTATGGGAATCAGTGGAGATTCTTTAGAAAACTAGGAGTAGAGGTCTCATTCAACCCAGCTATTCCCCTGCTGAGTATTTTTCCAGAAGAACTGAAAACATTGTACCACAGTGATATATGTGCATCCATGTTTATAGCAGTACAATTTGTCATAGCTAAGTCATGGAAGGAACAAAAATGCCCATCAATTGAGGAATGGATAAAAAGTGTTTGGTTTTGTTTTATAATGGAGTATTACTCAGCTATAAAAAACATAGACTTGACATTTTTATAGGAAAATGGATGAAACTAGACCATACTCATAAGTGAAATAAATCAGACCCTCATGTGTAAGCATCATATTGACTTCCTAGTGTAAGAACTTGAAAAAGTAGATAAAACCCAGAAGGTACAATAGATACTGTGAAATTGAAAGAAGTTGCTCAAAGTAAAGAAACAACTGGGATGAGGGAAAGGAGAAAAGAAAGAAGACAGGAAAAAATATATGGATACAAAAGGATAGCTGGGATAAATGAACTGCTGATGTCTATTGGTTTATTGAAAGGAACAGTTACTGCTTACATTTTTCTTGTTCTGGCCAACTTTGCATGGTTATATCTGGCAATCTGAACAACTAATCTGAAGACAACAATATGAAATATAACAACCATTGCTGAATTCCTGCTATCTTGATTAGTGAAACTCTGTATCATTTCTAAAGTCTTTTTATTATTTTTTCGACTCATCTTGCATTCTTACATCCGGCAATTGGAGCAACTTCACTGAAGATAACATTATGTAATAAATGTAACAATCACTGTTAACTTCCTATCACCTCATTTTGAAAGTCTGTATCATTTTTATGGCTTTTGTGTTGTTTTGTTTTTGTCTTGGTTGTTGTTACTTTGTTTTCTTTTCTCTTAAAAAATAAAAAAAGAAACTTCCACAATAGTTTCCACAGTGGTTGTATCAGTTTACACTCCCACCAAGTGTGCAAAAGGGTTCCTTTTTCTCACCACCCCACCAGCATTTGTTATCAGTTGATTTCTTGATGATGGCTATTCATTCTGGGGTAAGATGGAGTCTCAATGTTGTTTTAAGTTGCATTTCTCAAATGACCAAAGATGTTGAACATTTTTTCATGTATTTATTTACTATTTGTAATTCTGAGAAGTGTGTACTCATCTCAGACACCCATTTTTAGATTAGGTCTCTGAATTTGGTGTGTCCAATTTTTTTTTAATTCTTTATTCTAGATAGAAGTCCTTTGTCTGAGGGACAATAGCCTATGCTTTTTCCCACTATGTGGTTGTCTTCTCCCTCTCTTGGTGATTTATTGTGTGAAAGTTTTTAATAAGGTGAGATCACTTGTTGCTTCTTTGTAGTATTTCCCTTGCAGTCTAAGCTTTATGTATGAAGTCTATTCCTACACCTATATCTTTGAAATTTCTACCTACTTTCTCTTCTACTAAATTTAGTGTTTGTATTTTAATATTTAGATCTATCATCCATTTTGACTTTAGTGCATTGTGATAGACGTGGGTCTAGTTTTAGTGTTTGGCACATGGAAAGCCAGTTTTTGCAGCACCATTTATTAAAGAGACCATCTTACAGGGTACGTTTGGCTCCTTTGTCAAAGATAAGGTGGCTGAGTGTGTTTGATTTGTGTTTGCATCTTCTATTCTGTTCCACTAATTCTTAGGCCTGTTCACAGGCTTGGTTTAAATATTTCTTTGTTGATTTTTTTGTCTAGATCTATCTGTGAGAGTGGGGCATTAAAGTCCCTCACTACAACGGTGTTAGTGCTTATTTGGTTTTTCGTGTCTGTTAATATTTGTTTTATGTATTTGGGTGAAGCAGTATTTAATGCTTAAATATTTATGATCACTATCTCTTCTGCTTGAAGTTTTCCCTTAACAAGCATGTAGTGACCTTCTTTGTTTCTTTTGATCAGTTTTGGCTTAAACTTTGCATTGTCTGCAAACAGAATAGCCACCCCTGCTTTTTTCTGGGTTCCTATGGTATAGAGAATTATTTTCCATCCTTTGACTTTTAGTCAATGAATTTCTTTTGCGGTTAAATGTTTTTCTTGAATGCAGCATATTGTTGTGTCATGCTTTTCAATTCTCCCTGTCTGTTTCTTTTGATTGGTGAGTTGAGATCATTTATATTGATGGCTATAACTGATATATAATGCCTTTTCTATGTTTTCCTGTTTTTTGTTTCCTGTCTTCTTCCTGTTTAATTGCTTGCTCTGACTGTGGCTTCTTTCTATTGGTGTTCATGTGTTTGTGGTCTCTGTTATCTCCTTCCAACATGTTCTTCAGAGCATTCTGTGGAGCTGGTTTCGTGGTCATAAATTTCTTCAGTTATTCTTTGTCATGGAAGTTTTCTTATTTCTCCATCAATTTTGAAAGTTTTGGGGGGTACATCAATCTGGGTTGAAGACTGTTTTCCTCTAGGGCTTGAAATACCTCACTCCAAGCTCTCCTTGACTTGAGGGTTTGTGTTCATAAGTCTACTGTGATTATGATGGGCTTTCCTTTATAGGTGATATGTTTCTTTTCTCTAGCTGTTTTTAATATTTTGTTCTTGTGCTGAATTTCTGGAACCTTGACTAATATGCCTTGGTGTAGATTTATTTTGGTTATGGCTATTTGGAGTTCCATATGCTTCGTTTATTTGTATGTCAAATTCTTTATCCATGTTTGGGAAGTTTTCTGCCATTATTTTTGTGAAGAGGTTTTTAATGGCTTTTACACTGTCTCCAACTTTTTCACTGATTGAAATAATCTTATGTTGTTATCCTTTGCATCATCCTATAGCTGTTAGATTGATTTTTCATTGTCTCGTGATTTTTAAGATAGCTTTCTATTCCTGATCACTAGTTGCATTTCTACCTTCTAGATCTGATATTCTATCCTTGCCTTCATTCAATCTGCTTCATATACTTTCAGTGGAATTTCTAATCTGCTTTTCTGTCTGGATCTATTTTATGGATTCCATCTCTTGTCTATGCTTGGTATTCATGACTTCCATCATTTTCCTGAGCTCTTCTATTTATTTGTGTCTCCTTTAACATGTTTTATTTTGATAGTCATTTCTTTTTGCACCTTAGAGATTATTTTTTCTATGACCTCTTCCATTTGTTTTTTAACTTCTACTGCTATTATTTTGGAAAGTTCCACTTTTTGGCTCCCAATTTCCTTTATCTCTTTGTGCTCTGGACTTGTCCTGGGTATGCTGGGCATTTGGAATTGCATTCTGCTTCTTCACCTTCTTTTCTATTTTATTTTATTTTCTGTGTTGATGCTTGTAGATTTCTTATGTTAGATAACCTTATTACTGGTGTTGAAGCTTTCTTAGGAGGTGTCTGTTCCTCCAGAAATCTTCTAGATGTAGGTGTTTCTTGGTCTTTATGTCTAGCTCAAGAACTTATCTTCCCAGTATATTAAGTCTGAGAAGCGGCTATCAATTTGACTTAGGGCTCATTCCTTTGGTACTGGACTATGGTGATTGTTATGACCCCTTACAATCACAGTGTTGTCATACAAGGGGGAAAAACTGGTTATAGCATGTATGACATCCTGGTGATAGTAGTTTAGCTGGCAATAACAATAGGCTCTAGTATCACCTGGCTACTGACAAACTGTGATAACTATTAGCCTGATATCTACAACCATAGCAGGAAGGTCTAGAGAAATACAACATAATCCAACTTACACCTGGAGCCTGTATGCAATGATTTTCTACTTAGTGGAGTGATTTTACTGTTTTGGGGGGAGGGAGGGTTCAAGAGGGTGGGAAGTAGGAGAGAAAGATGAATGAGGTTAAATATAGTAGGAGCAAGGTTGGAGGGCACAGGATGATCATCCAGGTTTTGGGTAATTACAGGACATAGTAGAGAGGGATTAGAAGAGAAAGCCTAGGAGTTTTCAAGTGAACCAGAATAAGAGACAATGCTTATTCACATGAAAGTATCATAAAGTAAAGGGAGATAGTTGACAAAAGGAAGAGGACAAGTAGAATAAAACAAAAAGAAAGGTTAGAGATCACCTGTTGGCTCACATTGCTCATATTGTATGGGGTATTTTCATGCCTCTAGTTCTGCCTATCCATCATGTGCACCTTTGCCAGGGTCCTACCGTGTTGCTGGTGTTTTCATAGGTCTCTGGGCCCTGACTCCCACCAGTGGAAGGAGGGAAGAGTGGATCTCAGACTTCTCTCACCAATTGCCTTGTCCTGGGTCAATGGGGGAAGGGAAGAGCATGAACTCACTCTCCTCTCACCAGCCATACCATCTTGGGGCAGTGGAAGAAGTGCTCAATTCTTTCCCCCCACTCCCACTCCACAAAGAAGTATCAGAGTTTAACTAAACCTTCAAAAAATGGACTTAATAGATATCTACAGAGTGTTCCTTCCAACAACAGAATATACATTCTTCTCAGCAGCACATGGGACTTTACAAGCCATAAAGCATGCTTAAGTAAATACAAAAGAATCATAATTATTCCATGCATACCATCAGGTCACAGTGCAAGAAACTAGAAATCACTGACAAAAGCATCCACAGAAACTATGCAAACACAAGGAAATTAAACAATAACTTCTCAAATAATCAATGGGTCACAGGTGAAATTAATGAAGATGGCAGACATTTTCTACAAATAAATGATGCCATTACAACAAACTAGAACCTATGGGACACAGTCCTAATAGGGAAGTTTATAGTGGTGAATTCTCATATCAGAAAGGCACAATAAGCTCAAATAAATAAACTAATGATGCACCTCAAGGTCTCAGAAAAACAACAACCCAAGTTCAAAGCTTGTCATGGAAAGAAATTATAAAGCTCAAAGTAGAAATTAATGAAATCAAGACTAAAAAAAAAAAATCAATGAATTGAAGAGCTTCTTCTTTGAAAGAACAAACGAAATAAACAAACCCTTACCTAATCTTACCAAAATAAGGAAAGACCCAAATCCATGCACTTAGAAATGAAAGAGGGAAATCACATTATCATGTTTCTAATTTTTGTTTTGTTTTATGCTAAGGTTTGTGGACATTTATATTGTAAAGATTCTGTTGCTTGTATAGAAACCCCTTTAGTTGCTTTCCAATTATGTACTTAGAGCATGGTCAACTATGGTCCCTTTGCCTCCATTCCAAGATCCAACCACCTTGCTTAATTTGGGAGGGGAGGCTGCAATGTAATTAGCCCAATAACCAAGTTCTCTAGGAATGTACTCCAGTATTGTTAATGTCACTAAGGTAATCTGAGTGTTGGTTCACAGAGAAATAACAGTAATTATGTGACCCTCATAATATCAAGCAACTCAGATACAGTAGTATCATTCAAGCCAAACTGGATTTTAACATACCATAAGAACCACTCTTAACCCTAGAAAAGAAATCCACAATTACAGTGTAAACATTAAGACAACTCAGGTGTTGACTTACAGCTAATATGTACCAAATGTGACAGCTATATCTTTGCTAATGGTAGAAAATAATTCATTAACTCTAATTTTATAATTATCAAAAGATTAATAAAGCTTTATGATTACACTATTAAAGATACAGGATTTGGAAATGTGGGAATGCAAGAGGAAAATTTTCCATCCACCATTTTCTCATCTAGGCAACCAAATATTTTGGACTGACTGAATGGATGTAAATATCAAGACCTAATGATGGCCTAAATAAAAACAATTCACTTATCAGTCAAGATACACACAGTCTGAACATGAAGAGACAGGAACATATATTCTATGCAGTCAGAAACCAAAAGTAAACAGCAGTAACTACATTTATATCAGATAAAATGAATTTTAAATCAAAAACTGTATAAGACAAAGAAGAGGCATCAAATGGAATTTCTATTTGTAGTTTTTTGCAGAATCTCCACAGTGGTTTCCATAGTGGTTGTAGTTACATTCCCAACAATGTAGAAGAGTTATGTTTGAGATAAACTTGAGGCATTTGTAGGCAAATGGATACAACTTGAAAGCATAATATTAAATGAAATAAGTCAGACACACATCTTAAATACTGCAGTTTCTCTTATATGAGAAGCTCAGATGAGAGAGAAAGAATAAAAATAAAATAAAATGTCCATCCCACTCAAACCAATTTACAGATTCAATCTAATCACCATCAAAATACCAATGGTATTCTTCATAGAAGTAGAAAAGACAGTCTTAAAATTCATATGGAACCACAAAACACCCTGGAATGCCCAAAGCAATCTTAGACAAAAAAGAACAAAGTTGGAAATATCACAAGATTTGATATCAAAACATATTACAAAAGCTACAGAAACTAGAACTGCATGGCACTGGGATGAATACCAACACATAGATAATAGAGTAAAACAAAGAACCCAGAAATCAATTTCCATACCTATAGGCAAAAGTGCAACCAAACATACTGTTATAACTTAAGTGTTCCCCCAACCAAAGCCTCATGCACTCATAGGTGGGGCTTTTGGAAGGTGAATGGATCATGGGTGTGTAATACTCATCACTGGATTAGTCCATTGATGGGTTTATAGCTGGGTATGTTGGGAGGTGAGGCGTGGTGGGAAGAAGTGGGTCACCGCAGGTGTGGCCTAGAAGGGTATATATCTCCTCCTCCCCTGATCTGCTGATGCTTTCTGCCTTCCTTGTCATGAGCCATTTCTCCTCTGGTATGTTCCTCTGCCATGCTGCCTTGCCTTGGAGCCAGCTGACTATGGTGAAATCTCTGTAAACTGTGAGCTGAAATAAACCTCTTCTTCAACTTGTGGAAATCACCTATTTTGTTCCAGTAATGAGGTAATAATTGAGACATGTACATTAGAGAAAGGATAATCTAAATTAATGATGCTGGTAAAACTAGATATTCAGAAGATTAAACTAGTCCCTTATTTTTCACCATATACAAAAACCAACTCATAATGGATGAAAGACCTAACTGTGACATCTGAAACTATGAAACTGCTAGAAAAAGAAATCAGGAGAAACACTTCAATATATTGTTATTAGGCAAATAATTTTTGGGGAAAGATTCCAAAAGCTAAAACAGACAAATGGGATTGTATCAAACTAAGAAGCATCTGCACCATAAAAGGAACAATCAACAGAATGAACTGATAACTTACAGAATGGGAGAAAGTACTTATAAACTAATCATCCAATGAAAGATTAACAGACAGAATATATATGGAACGCAAAAAACTCAACATAAAGAAATGAAAGAGTCCAATTTAAAAATGGGCAAATACTATAATCTGAATAGAAATTTCTAAAGTTATAGACAAATTACAAATGCATAAAAAACTTTCATAACTAATCATTAGGGAAATCCAGATCAAAATAACAATGTGCTAGCTACTATCTTATCCCAGTTAGAATAGCTATTGTCAAAAAGGACAAAAGATAGCAAGTGATGGCAAAGATTTGGAGAAAAGGGGACCCCTACACTATAAATTAGCTGTTATGAAAAGCATTAAAGAGCTTCCTAAAAAAAACTGAAAACAGAATTACCATATTATTTAGCTGTCCCACTAATGAAATGAAAGCAATATATGAAAGAGATATCTACATTCCCATGTTGCAGCACTATTCACAATAGCCAACTTACAGAATCAACTTAGGGTACCCATCAACTGGTGAATGGATAAAGAAAATGTGATTATACAAATGGAATATTATTCAGTCATAAAAAGAATGAAAGCCTAACAACTGAAACAAAATGGATGGAACTGGAAGACTTGTGTTAATTGAAATAAGGCACAGAAAGATAAATATCATAGATTCTCATTTATATGTGGAAGCTAAAAATGCTGAATTCATGAAGTAGGGAAAAAATAGTGGTCACTAGAGGGTAGGAAAGGTAATAGTAGGATGGACACAGGGAGGTAAGATAATAATCAAAACTCAGTTTTAGACAGGAAGAATAAAATTCTAGAGGTCTACAGCACAGTTGGGTGATGACAGTTCACAAAAATGTATCATATACTTCACAAAGAACTAAAGGAGAGCAGTTCAAAGCTTTCCAATCCAAAACAAAAAATGTTTAAACCCAAAGAACACAGCGTTCCACAAACACATCCCTTACCTTTCCACTGTAAATTTTTACTTTAGCGTAATCAGCTGTGCATCTCAGTAGCTGCACTTGGGGGATATAGGAAGCAATCTTTGTGTTTACCCACTTGGTATAAAGAAAGGCAAGGTAAGTGCACATGTGCAAAAATGTTAAGCTAGGACTTACACCCACATGATGCTCTAACAGGTTTGGGGTATTGCAGATATCTAAGCATCACAGAGGGTATAATATACCCAACATCACTCTAAGATTTGTTTTTTTAACAGTTTTCTTTTGATTTTTCTGGTAGAAGAAGTTCAATTCAGTACAATAGCATATGAAAAAACAGATCTGCAAATTTTGGAGGAAGAAAAAAATGACTCATCAGATTATTCATGCATGGATGATGAAGATGATCCATTTTGGTAAAATCAATGTTTTCATAACAGAAGGATGGTGTGGGTAAATGATGATGATGATGACAATGACAACGAGGACTTTGATGTTGGCCATGTAAGCCAAAGTTCCTGTGACAGTGAAATGGAGACACAATAGACTGATACAGACACGTAATGCAGAACTCCTTGATTGAAATGACAGACAAAACAGCAATCTGAGTACATATTTCACTAGGTGAAATGTTTCAAATGGAATGATCCAACGTTAGAATCAGGTCCAAAAATATAGTGAGGGTCTTGGCAGGGGTGAAACGTATTGGACAGAATGCTAGCACTGCCATTCAACATTGCAAAGTATTTGTAACAGATAAAATGCTACAAGATGCTGTGAAATACATGAAGGCTGAAATGCAAGTAAAATATTCTGTATATACCAATAGCTGCATTAAAAATGTATTTATTATGACACCTCACTAATATGACAGCATTCAGAGGTCTGCTGTACTTAGTATGGTTTTGTCATGGTTACTGAAGGAATGTAAAAAACTTATGGAAGAACGATGGATCAAAGCGAGGCTGTAAAAATTTATGCCTTTGTAGATGTAAAGACTTATTACACTTTCAATTTAGAAATTCATCCTGGAACTCATCCATCAGGTTGTTATTCATACAGTAATAAACCAAATGATGTGGTGAACAGATTTGTTGCTTCCCAGCTCCCAAATTAATCAGAATTGATGTCATATTTGCTAACAGAGTACAAGTTGACCAGCCCAGGAACTATACCCAAGAATAAAGCAGAAATTCCAACTGAAATGTTGCATTTTTCTTTCTTTGTTTTTGTCTTTTTGAGACAGGGTCTCACTAAGCAGTTTCAGGCTGGCCTTGAGCTCTCTTTGTAGCCCAGGCTGGTCTTGAACTTGCAAGGATCCTCCTGCCGCAGCTTCTCAAATGTTGGGATTACAGGCATGAGCCACCACGCCCAGTGAAATGTTGCAATCTCAAAACAATCTCAGTACAATCTTTGGGTTTCAGAAAGATTTACAATGGCCTCATATATGGCAGAGAAAAACAAACCGGTATAGCTTATACCAACATTTGCACCATATTGGAAATACTGATACAGAAACCTCGACAAAACTGACCCTGAGATGGAAACTTTCTACAGCAAACTCAAACACAGAGGATATACTGTTGATGAGTTATGTGGCAACTATAATGTCACTCGAAACACAGTGCACTGGCCAATGGTTGTGTTTTACTCAATCTTAACCATGTATGGCATAAATAGCTTGATAGTTTACAACAAAAATAACAAGTACAAAATTTCACAGAGAACTTTTCTTAGAGGACTGACAAAACAGAAGAGAGGTGACAAGAATGGCCTGTTACATTGTAAAGAAATGCTACACACATGTGCTGTCAATGTAAGCAAGACATGTGCATGGAACATGCAGGTGTCATGTGTGAAGACTGCCTTGAGTGTGACAGTTGAAGCAAAGGTTACTTTTGTGGTAGACTTTTGTTTATGTTTACATTGTAGCTCACACAGATTTGTATTTCTGATGTTATCTCTTAGGTTTTGTAAACAAGTACACAGTTGAGGTGAAAATGTTACTGTCTATTCCAAGCACTCATTACATATTTGATATTTTATTTTACTGACATCTTATTTTTTAGGTATGATAATTGAAGTAAAGATTTTTTGGAGAATGCCACTGGTATTTTTATTGTAGTTCATATAAGAATTTATTTCTGATGTTATCTTTTAGGTTTTATAAGCAAGTACATAGCTGATGTGAAAATGTTGATATTTATTCTAAACATACAGTGTATATTAAAAATTTAACACTTTTATTAATATTTTATGTTCCTGTTAACTACACATTGCATAATATAAAGAACCTCCTGGCAAACAGCATGACCAGTAAGATGTCAAGTATGTCCTACAAAAAGGCCAGCAAAGCAAAACATACATGCTATCAGTGTAAGCAATATATATATATATATATAGAACACGTTGTTGTCATGTGTGAAGACTGTTTCAGGTATGATAATTAAAGTGAAGTTTTTTGGTAGAGTGTCATTGGTATTTTCACTGTAGTTCATATAGGAATTTACCTCTTGCTCTTTTTTAGATTTTGCAGACCAAAACTAGTCAATGTTAAAAATTTTCATACTTTTTATAAACACTCAATAAATATTAAAAATGAAATATTTATTTTTGTGATATTTTTCTTGTTAAGCATTCATTGTTTCATATAATAAAACTCATAAAATTAAAACTAATAATTCACCAATAGAAATATTCTAAAGAATAAATGTGGGTTTGACATACCCATGGTGATTAGCCTTTATGAAAAAAATGTATTATGCTCTTAAGGAACTAAAAATGCTAATTACTCTGATTTAATAAATATACACTTTATACATGTACTGAGTTATCACACTGCATCCTATAAATATGTATATACAATTTTAAATTTTAATTTAATTTAATTTAATTTTCTGAGAGTCTCTCTATGTAGTTCAGGAAGACCCTGAACTCATTATGTAGCCCACAATAGCCTTAAACCTGAGGTGATCCACCTGTGTGGGAATTACAGCTGTGTGCCACCATGCTCAGCTAGATTTTTTTTTTTTTTTTTGGTACCAGGAATCAAACTCAGGACTTCACGCTTGCCAGGCAGCCACTGTACCACTGAGCTAAATCTCCATCTGTCAATTAAGTTTTTTTCATAAAGAAATCTGATATATAAGAAATCTCCACAAAGCTTTGGCTACATAGCCTTTATAAGGTATTTTCTATTTTAAATATTTGTAAGCACATTATTTTCTCCTCACTCTTCTCACTCAAGACATCTCAGTTCTTTCCCCACTGGCTGTGAGGAGATTTGCAAAGGTCTGTAAACACTCAAGTCTAAATGTATGTGCACTCCGGACATTTCCATTTTCACAGAAGCACTGAACAAAATGAAAGGAAACTAAAAACTAAGTGAGCTTGAGGCAGAGTGACTGCCACGCCACTGCGCATTGTATATTATGTTAATTTAAATATAGATGATATGTAGAAGATGAACTAGAGGAAGGCAGCTATGTGTAGGAAAAAAACAGATTAAGAATAATGGGTCTCAGCAGGAAAAAGTGCCCATAAATTACCTAAAAGACAGGATGGACAAAAGCCAAAAATCTGAAATGCAGACCCAAGACAATATTATTGCGAACATTAAGTATGAGAGACAGGTTTTTCTGCTCATCAGATGTTTATTTCCCAAAATAAATAGCCCTGATTAGCCAAAAATCCAGAGTATTAGTCACAATATTCACTCAAACATCCCAAATAAACAAATGAGGTGAATGTAATTATTAAACCAGTGATCCTTTTCTAGCTCCTAATAGTAAACAAATTGATCTTTTTCTCTTGAATCAAAACTGCATTGAAAATCATTTGTCCAACACCTCTTTATATATTCTGCTCATAAACACCTAGAAGATAATAAATTTGGTGTCTGAAATATGGAAGTGTTTGGCTGCAGTTCTGATGTGCTTCATACTCTTCACTC
The DNA here is from genome assembly GCA_004027595.1 of Dinomys branickii. Taxonomy (NCBI): domain Eukaryota; kingdom Metazoa; phylum Chordata; class Mammalia; order Rodentia; family Dinomyidae; genus Dinomys; species Dinomys branickii. Next base: position 16,388 of record PVLD010015835.1, read on the forward strand.
TGAAACTTGTAAGTTGCTATTTGTAAAACAAGTAATAGAGAACAGTTTATGTTCTGTTGCACTAAGAACTAAAAGCTAATGAAATTTAAAACCAATTTCTAGGAATCTGGAATTTGTGAAAATTAAAGAATATGTACATATACATGTATGTGTGTGTGTGTGTGTGTGTGTATAACCTCTAGTTAAAACACCTTAAGAGTTTACATTATATCAGTATGTTAAATAAGGCTGATTATTCCTCTAAGATTAGCAAATATGAGTTTTCAATGTATAACCATCAAGAAAAAATTAGGTGGATAAAGTAGGGCAATATTAAAGAGAATATATTATCAAAGGTTCTCTCTCTCACATGTCTTTTAGAAGGAGGATGGGAAGGTAAGTGGTTAAAGGTACCTTCCGGCAGAACTAAAGGAGACTATAAAACTCTACTCTACAGAGCACTGATTAATGACTCAGTATCAGCCAGTGAACAGGACTCTCTTGGTTTGCCATAGTACTCAGTCCCATGCTACACTCTTAAAATATTTTTGACAATGACTTGTTCTGGTAATTCAAAAATGGGTTCATTATATCTGTTAATACAAAGCTGAGTGGCCAGACAGACAACACAACAAACAAAAAAAATTTTAAGTGATCTAAAGAGTAGAATACTGGAGAAAAACAACATAACTTAAGGAGAGGTATGTGAATTTTTTTTATTCATTGTGTTAGTATTTTTATATAGAGTATTCTTTTGCATCTATTTAATATTTAATTAAAACATTTTTATGATTTCCACATGCAAAACAATGGAACTGGACCTATATCTTATACAATACACAGAAAACAACTCAAAAATTGATAAAAGACCTAATCATAAGACCCAAAACCATTAAACTTCTAAAACAAAACACAAAAGCTCTCTTCCTCATGTATATTTAAATTAAACATAATATACAACATGCAGTGGCATGGCAGTCACTCTGCCTCAAGCTCACTTAGTTTGCAGTTTCCTTTCATTTTGTTCAGTGGTTCTGTGAAAACAGAAAAGCTCTTAGACACTGGTTTTGGCAGTCCCCTCTGGGTATCATACCCAAGGCTATAAAAGCAACATCAAATGAAATTGTATCAAATTTTAAAATCTATGCACACCAAAGAAAACAATCAACAGAATAATAAGGCAACCCAAGGGATGAGAAAATAAATTTTTTAAAACACTCATACAACTCAAAAGAAAACATGACTTGAAAATGTACAACGGGGCTGAATGGACATTCCTCCAGAAAACACATAAAAATGACCAACAAGTATAATATATGTAAAGATGCTCAACATAACTAATCATTGGGGAAATGCAAATTAAACCATGAGATGTAAGGGAAATGCAAATTTAACTATAAGAGCATCATCTCACAACTGTTAGGATACTACCAAAAGACAAGAAATAAAGTCCGCAAGGGTATGAAAGGAAGGGAACCCTTGTACATTGTTAGTAGGCACACAGATTGTACAGCCATTATGAAAACAATATGAGCGTTCCTAAAAAAATTTAGAATAGAATTTTAGTAGTCCTCCTTTAACTACAGTTTAGTTTTTGTTATTATTTCAGTTACCTTGTAGTGAGTGCACTTTGAAAATACTAGTATTTGTCTTGACTCTCTCAAGAGACACAGACAACAGTCACACAACTTCTATTTTTAGCTATTATTTTAATGCTTTTCATGCCTAATTTATAAATTTAATTTTATCCTTAGGTGTTTATGTATTTAAAAAAAACATACCATATAGGGTTCAATCCTGTATGTGATTTCAGGCATCTCCTAGAGGCATGGAAGGTATCCCCTACCAATAAGGGAGCACAGTTGTAGGACATGAACCAGCAATCTGAGTATATACCCAAAGGAAATGAAATCATCATCTCATAAAGATCTGTACTCGTGGGGCCACAGATATAGCTCTGCAGCACAGCGCCTGCCTGGCAAGTGTAAGATCCTGAGATCAATTCCAAGTACAAAAAAATCTGTGCTCTTGCTGGGCATGGTTGTCCATACTTGTAATCCCAGCACTTGAGAGGCTGAGGCAGGAGGATTGCAACAAGTCTGAGGCTAACCTGGACTACATAAGTGAGACTCTGCCTAAAGAAAGAGAGAGATGTGCAGTCTCACGTTCACTACAATGCTGTTCACAATCACAATAGCCAAGGTATGGAAACAACCTAAGTATCCATTAACAAACAAATGGATAAATAAATTGTAGTACACGCATAGAATGGAACATCATTTAAATCTTCAAAAAGAAGATGTTGCCATTTGCCATGGATGAACCTGGAAGGCATTATGTTAAATGAAATAAGCTAAACACCTAAGCACAGAAAGAAGAATATTTCATGATCTCATTTATACATAGAAATTTCTAAAAGCCACATATACAGAGATAGAGAATAAAATAGTGGAATATTACTCATCTATAAAGAAAGATAAACTCGAGGCTTTTACAGGTAAATGGTCACAACTAGAGACCATACCAATCAGTGAAATAAACAAGACCTCCATATGTAAGCAACATATTGTCTCACTAATGTAAGAATTTGAAAGAGTGAATAAAAATTAGGGAGGCAGGACAGACATTGTGAAATGAAAGGAACATGCTCAAACATAAATAGCAACTGGGGTGAGTGAAAAGAGAAAGGAAAGAAAGGGAAATTATGTATATATACAGGGAAATTATGGACGTATGTATATAGGATAGCTAACATATATATATACAGGATAGCTAACATAGTTGAACTACTGACTTCTATCGCTTTACTGAAAGGAACAGTTAATGATTAATTATTTGATCAATCTTGCATGTCTCTATTTGTTCTCCTGAGAAACTACTTTGAAGATATCAATACCTAATACAACAACCATTGATAATTTCCTACTACTTTGTCTGTAATTCTGTATTGCTTGTACTGTTCTTATGCTATTTTGTAAATGTCTGTCTGTTAATATGTTTCCTTCTTTTATTTTTAAAGTAAATTTTAAAAAACAGAAAAAAGAATAAAACAGTGGTTATGGGGGATGTGTAGAGTGAGGGATACAAAACAGATGATATGAACAAATGATATGAAGAATGAATAAGTCTAAAGATTTACTGTACAATATGTGTAGTATAGTTAATAATGGTGTATTATATTCAGGATGTTTTTTGTACTGGGAATTGAACTCAGGACCTTGTGCTTGCCAGGCAGGTGCTTGTGCCACTGAGCTACATCCCTGGCTATATTCAGGATTTTTGCTAAATGGAAATATAGATATCAGTCTTGCCATAAGTAACCCTGAAATAATGGTATGTAGTATGTTAATTTGTTTCACTATAGCAATTGTTTTATTATATATATATATATGTCATATCATGCCATATACCTTAAATATACACAATAAAATTTAAAAGACAATTTTTAAAAATTATAGCTAAGTAAAGAACTGGAACAAAGTATAGTAGGAGGACATTTCTCTATACTTATTCATATAAACCTCCAAAAAATCCTTTCAAGGAGACATTCATATCCTTATTTTCTTTGAAAAAAGGTCCAAGGGTACTTTCTGAATAAATGGTGGGACCCCATCTTTTTGCCCCTGAAGCCCATGGCTCATTTTATTGTGTCACTCTCTATTCATCATTTAAAATAAAGATAGGAGGACGTGGCTTAGCAGCCCATTATGAAAATAGGATAGATAGGTAAGTAGATTATTGATTAGTTGACTGACTGTCTCACTTACAGATTCATACAACCAAAGTGTAGGATAATGAAAACAAAACATGGAACACCGCCCTTAAAAAAATTACAAACTCAGTCTGCCCTAACCACACTGATTAGATAGACTCACTCTAATTACAACTGTCAAACCCATATCTGAACTATGATGTGAGACTGTGAATACTGCAATTTAAAGGAGTTACAAATTACAGACCATCCAGAAGGATTTCCAAAAGTATGTGAAAACAATGATGCATGAGAAATAGGCCAGCAACCTTAAAATATAGACATCAAAGTTATCATTAAATATCTAAAGATTTAATATACCAAAATGGTCACAGATTTCTACTGTACAACTTTAGGGAGTAGATATAACATCAGTAAGTAGGAACAGTAAGGAAATCGATATCAGGCCATTATCAGAATTTTCTAATATCAGAAGAATAACTTGAGGTGGCTATTTCCATATTACTAAAAATAATTAAGAAGCAATGTGGGTCAAATAACCAAAAGTTCCTTACAAATCTCAGGTTCTGTTACCTCAGTCTTTACTCTTATTCTGGGATCCTTGTTCTATAGAGCAAATTATATCCTTTAACCACATGTTAGTCATTTATTAGCATTTTATATGCATCTTCCCATAAAGCAAGTATTGCAAATTATGTTTAAATTGACAGGCTAGTCCACAAAAGCTTATTTTACCAAGTTTTTCTACTGAATTAATTATAGCTGAGTCATATTTTATTTGCTTTTATCTTTCTCAAATTCAACCTAGTCTTCATCCCTATAACAAGTCTTTCAAGTGGGAGAAGAATGAACCTGAGGTCTGAGCAGGTGAATAGAAGCCACCAGAACAAGGCAGACTTGAAGAAAACTGACTTCACTTCCCCTGTAGTGATTGTCCCCTAAAGAAACATCCCGAGTAATTTTTTAGGAAAACAATTTGTCTTTTACAACATTTCACCTTTGTGCACAAAATTCCCCAATCTCCACTCCCCTAATTTCAGTATTCTCTGATTCTCGAAGGCTCCCCACAGCACAGTATCCTACTCTAGCTCTATCCCAGTTGCCCCAATTTACCATCTGCAAAATTACATTATTCCTTCCAAAAGAGCTCCCTCTCTCAAAATTCTATCAAGTAGGGCTTCAAAGGCAATTTGGTTTAAACAATTTATAAAAATGACTATGGTCTAATCAAAGGCATCCAAAGAGCAACAATCTATCCAAATTAATGCTTAATAAATATAGAATTTGGGGCAACATAAAGTGAAATTGTAAAAAATCATCAGACAATATAGATGAAAATTAGGTTGAATTTGAGGAAGATAAAAGGAAAGATATTTCTGTGTAAAGTCCATCTGAAGCTTTGTCTGAAATGAGCTTCCCAAAGTGAACTGTTTGATAATTCTTCTTCCTGTAATTCTGAGTTTTCAAATCCTTTGAAAAGCTTAGTTTCTAACAATCTTATTTCTGGATAATAGGAGGAAAGGGATCTCTGATAATAATTATAACTGGGGAAATGGTTTCTAATAATAATGGCACATATGATTAAACTATAATTTTATAAAATCTTGAAAAGATTTGTCAAATATTAATAAATAGAAAGCTAGGAAAATTCTAAGACTAAAGAAAACAAACGTGTACTTTTCTCAAATGGAACCTGCTGTCATTACAACCCATCAAACATCAACAAATATAGCAGAAAAAAAATTATAAATAAAGCTTTAAAACAGCTATAAAGGATGATTTTTTTTAAAAAGCTGGTCAAACAGTAAAACCAGTGGAGAAGGATGAGGAGGATAACAGGACACATAAGTGACAGGACACTTCTGTCTTTTAAAATAAAAATGTACAGATAATCATGAATTGACCATACATATAAATGAAGGTAAAATTTATGTATGAGTCTTTGTGAGAACATTTCCTATTTCCCTTAGGTATATATCTTAATAGTGATACTGTTAGGTCATTTTTAACTCCATGTTTAATCATCTGAGAAACTGCCAGACTTCTCCATAAGTGACTGTATCATTTTACTCTCTCACCAGGGGGTTCGGGGTTACATTTCTCTGTTGGCTGTTTTCTTATATTCTTTTTTTTTTTTTTTTTTTTTTGCAGTACTGGGGATCGAACTCAGGACCCTGCACTTGCTAGGCAAGTGCTTATTCCACTGAGCTATATCCCCAGCCCATGTTTTCTTGTATTCTTAATGTCTTTTGAAAATCAGAAGTTCTTAAGTTTTGACAAGGTCTAATTTATTAGTTTTTTCCTTTATAAATCATGCACTTTGTGGTGAATCTAAGAAATCTGTCTAACCCAAGGTCACAAAGGATTTTGCCTTTTCTAGAAGCATTACTGTCTTAGGTATTACATTTCACTCTATAATCAATTCGAAGTTTTTTTTAAAACATGGCATACACTCGGGAGGCTGAGGCAGGAGGATTGTTGAGAGATCAAGACTAGTCTGGGCTACAAAGTGAGCTCAAGGCCAGCCTGAACTGCATACTGAGACCCTATCTCAAAAAGACAAAAACAAAACAAAACAAAACATGGCATAGGCTAAGGTGTAGATCAAAGTTCAATTTTTTGCACATGGATATCCAATTGTTTCAGCACTAGTTGTTGAAAAGACTACACTTTTGTCACTGAACTGCTCTGGTACCTTTGTCAAAAATCAATTTAACACTATATGTGGATCTAATCTTGGACTCTATATTTTGTTCCATCAATCTACTTATCTGTCTTGAAATCCATACCACTTTTATTGCAATTACAGTTTTATAATAAGATTTGATGATAGTTAAGTCCTAAAACTTTTTTCTTCCTTTTTCAAAGTTGTTTTGGCTAGTCTAGGTCCTTTGCATTCCTATATAAAATTGAGGAATAGCTCGTATCAGCTAGTTGGGGAGAATGGGGGGGGATTCTGTGGGATTTGACTGGAATTGCCCTAAATATATAGAACAGATCACAGAGAAGTAACATCTTATCAATATTTAGTCTTCTGATATATAAACCGAATATCTCTTTCCATTTACTTATGTCATCTTTAATTTCTCAGAGTAGCAGCAACACCTTCTCAGCATGAAAAGACTTTCACAGATATAAAACCTATTTGAGAAACCTGAGCTTCAAAAGAAGAAAATCAAGAAGGCTCTGGCTATGAGAAAATGTACAGGTTCAGGAACAAAAGAAATGCATATGTTCAGAAAGAAAAGGTCAACAAAGAGCGAGTCTGGAAAAGAGTAAATAGGTGCAAAGACAGAAACAATAAGTAGCATGTATCTGACAGCATATGAAAGAGATCCTAAAGAAGAAAAGAAAGGCTGTCATAGAAAATACACTATAAAAAGTACAAATTCGAATCCCTACAAAAGCTGCAGTTAAAATGTGTAATGAGGCAATTATAAGCCAACAGGAAAACACGAAGCCTGTATCTAACTGAAGAGGGTACACACTAGCCTTAAAGCATTGAGATTCAACAGATAGTAAAACACTGTGCAGTCTAAACAAAATGGTATGCATAGGTGGTTAAAGGAGGTGCGTGGGGGAAATCTCTGGCATATAAAGATATTCAAATATGAAAATAAAAAAGCTGCATAGAAGAGAAAAGCACATTGGAACAGACTAGAAAGACAATTTTATAGCAGTGAGTAGATCAGTAGTAGTAAGAGAGAAGGTGAGAAAGATGACACCAACAGGTGGGAGAGAAAAGGATCAGGTATCAAACTAAGAATCAAAAGGGGTAGACCAAGTTTACAACAAAAGTGCATCTCTATTAATATAATTATTTACTGATATTTCATAAGTATGGCCACTAGTTTGGCTTAGTTAACAGCAATGGCAATCATTTACATTTATAGCTTAATGAACTTTCATCTTTGCCCCTCCCTTCAATTAAAAAAAAGGCAAAACCTATTTAATAAAGAGAAAAGCATTATTTCATAGGTCAGGGTCCATGTCACTTGCATCTTTATAACATGCAGAGCAAGGCTCAGCCTAGTCAGCCAAGCAAGCAGCCAGCAGAAGCACTCAAGAGTTTTGAGCTGCTGGCTAAGCAGCTATGACTCTGCTTTAGGACAAGAATAGAGGAAATATTAAAAGAACAATTTCTTTCTTGGAGGAGCTTCACCCAGAGTCTCTGAGCTTTCTCTACTTTTGTTTTTAGCATCTGGTTCAACATATTACAGAAGTTACTTACTATGGAAAAAATAAAAATGAATAAAATTATAAATTTAGACAGTAACTTTCAGAGGGCTACCACATTAACAGCTTTTGTCTAGGGATGGTGCCATGAAAGGGTAGTTACTTGTTTACTTGTTTTGTGGGGTTTTTCTCCCTATTTCTTTTTAACATTTTTCCTGTTTTTTGTTTCCACACTCTGTTCTTAACTTAGTCTCTCAGTGTTCCTTGCTCTGTAAGGAACACTTCAGTGAACAAACCATCTCTGAAGGTGTCCAAGAACTTGAAAGCCCATCCTTTACAGATGTGAAGGGCTCTTCTCTAATAAAAGGTTAGACTTCTTTAACCTTCTATTAACTTCTTTTGAACAATATGGCATGAATCCCTCTTAGTCTCTCAAAATACCAAAAGTATAGATAAATTTGAAGCCCAAACGAATGTCCCCAAAGTAAGTTATTCCTAAATGCGTCTTTAATAATTTAGGAACTTCACAGGAGATATACTTTCGATAGCAAAAAAAAAAATTTTTTCAGCGCCTGGGATTAAACCCAGGGCATCACTCATGCTAGGTAAACCGTCCATCAGCTCTTAATAGTTGTTTTTTTTTTCCTTTCTCTCTCTTTTTGTTGCAGGTACTGAGAATTGAACTCAGGACCTGACACTTGCCAGGCAAGCGCTGAGCCACTGAGCTATGTTCGCAGCCAATAGTAAATTTTTGAAAGTTAAACTCTTCCTCAATTTTAAACAGCTATAATAACTTTTCCTGAGGCCCAGAGTCCAAGCAAAGGTCAAGACACGGTAAGCACCCTTACTTTCTGGCTCACACCCTTGCTTCTTAACCCAAGAAATCAATATCATCTCTGTCTATAGGTTGTGGGTGGTTAATGTAACTCGTAATTCTGTAGATGATGCTCATTATACCATACTTAACTATATTTACTTTAAGCTAAATTGCCTTAGATGTCATTTAATATTCACATTTTAAGCCACATAAATTTAACTATTTACATGTTTAATTTTATTATTAAGTATCCTACACTTATTAATATGTCTATATTCTTGATTTTAAGTCATAACTGTTAGGGATTAGACTCTTCCTCATTTGCTCTACACAGAGCTGAACCAAATAAAATATAGGCAATGAAGATTATTACCAGTGTTTATGAGACTACACTATTACTGACAAAAATTTACTAATTTTCAACTAAACTGCTCAAATGAATACTGTCCTTATACCTGAACACATGAGCCACAGATCCTGAGCCAGTGTTCTAGGAGCCCATTCATTTGTTAGTATGTTTCCTTATCACACCAGGTGATTCTAGAATTGGCCAGAAAAACTGCTGAAACTAGAAACTTCCCACTATACATAACCTTATAAATATCATTTTAGTGAATGCTAAAAAGCTGGTAGTGGAAATGTGAGGAAAATAAAACTTGCATACTCTCAAAAATAATGTCAAGAATAAAAAGACTATAAAGAATAAAGTTTAAATAAAATATTGAAAAATAAAGTTTAAATAAAATAGTTTACAGAATAAAGTCAGTATATTATTAAATAATGTCAAATTATTCTCTAAAGTTGAAGAAGCACATTTTCTTCAATACATAATTCCTATCCTTTACACACACACACACACACACACACACACACACACTCCTTAAATGTTCTTTACCAAGAAGAATATTCAGGAATGATCACTGCAGCACTGTCTAATAATAAAACACTAGAAAATACCTAATAACCATCTGGAGGAATATGAGTGAGTAAAGTATAGTGTAGCCAAGAAATAAGATATTTCAGGGGGAACAGAGGGGGAAAAATTGTATTGTAAGAGTATACTATAGTAGAGCACATATCTAAAGTTTAAAACACGCAAAACAGGCCAGGCATGATGGCCCACACCTGTAATCCCAGCACTCAGGAGGCTGGGACAGGAGGATCGCCCTGAGTTTGGGGCCAGCCTGGGCTGCATAGAGAACTGAAGGCCAGCGTGAAGTACACAGCAAGACCCTATCTCAAAAAATGAAACAAAACAAAATAAAACAAAACAAAAAAACCCAATAAAATATGAAAAACAATTACATTAGTAAAGGAAACAAATATATTCGGGAGAATGTCTCATTTGGAAACGGTACTCTATTTGACTAGAGCTCCACTCCTCTAAAATAAAATCTGAAGCAAAATGTTCAGATCTGACTGAATTAGGTATAAGACATATAGGGTGCTTTTTCTACTATTCTTTATTCTTTTCTGCGTGTTTGAAATATTTCCATCAATCCAGACTATAAAGAGATACATACTTGGTGGGAAAAAAAAAATTGAGTTTTCTTTCAGTTTGATGTTTTGGCACACATTACATAGCTAGTAAGTTACCAAGAAAGCCTATAGATGCAAAGAAGCTTTCACAAAAACTCTAGTATTTCAAAAGAATGAGAGATGCATTCTTATGAAAAAGGATTTCATTTATACATTCAAAATAAGCCCAAAGATAATATGGTTCCCCAAAACCTTAATTCTGGTCTACATAAAGAGGAAAAGACACTTCATACTACTAGGCATATAGGTGAAGTATCGAGTATAATTTTAGATTCAGAGATTCAAGAGAACATTGATAAAATGGGTACTCATTACCAAAGGCATATTCCAGTTGAATAAAAAAAGCTTTGTAACCATTTAAATTTTTAAAAATTAAACCAAACTGCTTTAGGGATACAATCACTTTTCTTACTGTACTGGTAGAACTACTGCTCTCATTTAATTACAAAACACTGTGGATTATGATACAAATAAAATACAGGCAACCAACTCCTTTTAATTTTATTAAAACTGTGATGTACTGGAACTTTTAACCTGTTGTTTCTGAAACACTATTTCCTCATAAAGTTTAGGTAAAGTCTCTCAGTATGACTACTGCACTGTAGTACAAGGAACACTTCAGTGAACAAACCATCTCTGAAGGTGTCCAAGAACTTGAAAGCCCATCCTTCACAGATGTGAAGGGCTCTTCTCTAATAAAAGGTTAGACTGAATGATCAATAAACTTTTTCCCAATTCTCACATTCTGCAAGTGCAAAGGTTAATGTTCTTGATAAACTCCATGTAACACTAACAAAATACTCAGTAGCAGGGAACCAGAGGTGAAACTAATGAAGTAGAAGAATCATAAAGTAATTAAATATTACCAGGTGAGGTGAACAGAAAGTACTGCTGATGTGACATTTGGAAAATAATGACCTTTGTCGCTCCTGCAAAAAAAATTGAAACCTACCTTGTGCCATGTAGAAAAATTTACTCCAGTGGATTAACAACCTAAAATGTAACTGCTAAAACTGTGAAACTCTTAGGAGAAAGCAAATTTTTATAACCTAGATTAGGCAATAGTTTCTTACACAGAACACCAGGAGCATAAGAAATCAATAAACTGGACTTTATTAAAATTTAAAGCTTTCATTCCTTATTCAAAGATTACCACAAAAACAAAACAAACCATATGACAGAAAAATGTTTGCAAAGAATGCACGTGATAAGGGATCGCATCCAGAATATATAAAGAATTCTCTCAATAATAAAAAGACGACACAATTTAAAATGGACAAAGTATTTGCATAGATATTTCTTCATGAAAGATACACAAGTGGTCAATGAGCACATGTAAAGCTGTTCAACAGAGTCACTATGGAAATACAAATTAATGAGGACTCAGGATATGGCTCAGTGGTAAAGCACTTGCTTAGCATGTTCAAGGCCCTGGGTTTCATTCCCAGCACAGAGAAAACAAAAACAAACAAACAAACAAGAAACCAAAAACAATGAAATGCCACTTCACATCCACTAGGATGGCTAGAATAAAAAAATCAGGTAATATATAATTTTGAGGATGTCAAGAAATCAGTACCCTCACTGGTAGCAAGAATATAAAATGGTACAGCCACTTTGGAAATAGTTTTACAGTTCCTAAAAATGATAAACCTGTCATTACTGTGGCCCTGCAATTCTGTTCCAAGGTATACACCCAAGAGAAATAAAAACAAATGTCCATGTGAAAACTTGTATACGAAATCCGCAATAGTCAAAGTCATAATAGTTAAAATGGAATATCATTTGACCACGAAAAGGAACAAAACACTGACGTGGGTATTATTATGGATGAACCATGAAAACAGTATGCCTAGTGAAAGAAACCAGACACAAAGGTCTCATACTGTATGATGCCAATTACACAAAATGTCCAAAATAGGCAAATCCATGGAGATATTAAATGTGTTAGTTGTTATCAGGGACTGAGGAAGAGAGAAATTGGGAGTGACTGCTACTGGTCATGGGATTTCTATTTGGGATAGTGAAATAGTCTGATATCATCAGATAGTAGTGATGGTTATGCAGCTTTGTAAAACACTAAATGCCATCAAACTGCAGACTTTATAAAAGTGACATGTTTTATAAACCATAGCTCAATAACAATGAATAGAAAACCCTTCTTGGGACTATCATAATGAAATTCTAGCTATTTTACCATAGCAAACAGATTTGACCATATGATTCTCAGAGTAACAAAAGAACTTCAAGAAGCAAAGTACCAAGGAAATGTGTCCAGGTCAAGCCCTGGAGCTTTGTAACAAACATCACCAAACCTTAGTAAAAACAAAGCATACTCTACATGTCTGCCCCAAGCAGACAATAACCTCTGCCACTGCACCTGGACACAGGCACACATCTCAACACAGCTCTCCATGTGCTCACCACCAACTTACCACAATTCTTTCTGCTTTAGTCTATTACATATGTAAATACTAGTGGTCAATATTTTCATCATTTCATTAATTATAAAACAGTTTAGACAAAAAAGATATTGAAAATAATTTTTAACATATATACCTACCACCCAGCTACAGAGGTAAAATATTACACATTCAGTTAAAACGTCTCCTTCTTGAGCCAAGGATACAACTCAGTAGCACAGTGCCCACCTGGCAAGCACAAGGTCCTGAGTTCAATTCCTGATACCAAAAAAAGTCTCCTCCTTTTAATAAATATCCTTTTAGAAAAAAGATTTTGTGGGGCTGGGGATTTAGCTCAGTGGTGGAACACTTGTTCAGCAAGCTGGAAGCCTTGGATTCAGTCCTCAGCACCAAAGAAAGAAAGAAAGAAAGAAAGAAAGAAAGAAAGAGAAAGAATCTGTGACTATCTCCTTGCTCTCTCAGTTAAACATACCTGTGCAATAGCCCACTGAGTAAAACTAACATCACTGTTCACCCAGGGACGCTAAAGTGACCTCTGACACATGATATTTACCACCTATAAAGTCCCTGTCACTGTGAATTTTAACAAGCAGGAAACTTTACCACGTTTCAACAGAAATAGTAATGGAAAGAGAAGTTAGAAAAAGACCAAAGGATTTCTTTCATTGAAATTTTTCACTGTCTCAGAGGTAAAAGTCTCCACCACGTATCTTTTCTTTTGCAAATGTCTAGTACACTTCTCATTTCAATATCTACCTCATTTTAAGGCATTTTTCACATATTTTATTAATCCTGCAAGGTACATAAGGCAGCTACATTCACATCCATTTTTATAGATATGAAAGAACAAAATGATTAAAAGCACAAAATTGGTATCATTCAGGGCTTAAATATGTTATATTCCTTAGCAAAGTGGCCTTGGACACTTCACACAACCTTTCTGAACTGCAAAATAAAGATGATAATATCTGGCCTCTAATGTAGTTAAGAGGATTTGATTAGTTGGTATATTTAAACACTTTGCACAGAACCTAGTATACAATAAGCAGTGAGTGAATGGTAGCTGCTGCTGTCTTTGTTGTTAATTATGCAAAATCAAACAGCTCCTAGGCAGGGAAGCCAAGACTGAAACCTGGGTTCCTCGATTCCACACAACACTGCTTCTTTCTCAGAATGGTTCCTAGGAGTCCTATCTGTAGAGTATACTCATCGTTTCTCCTTTTTCATCTAAACACCCTGGTGAACTTCAGGATTTGAAGAATCAGAAAGAAGCCAGTAGCAATACCAATAACTGCTGACATCACAAAAGGACAACTAGACATTTATGTATGTCTCACAACACCATCCATAAACTTGTCTTATGCTCCTACCCTCAAATTAAACCTTAATCAAGATTCTATATCATACTGTCAACTTACAAGATACTGCATATAGAAAGCACAGTGACATATTAAACTAAACTGAAATCCAGACAGTGGGAAATTCTATAGGGCAAACCACCCACCCAGGTTCTTCAGAAGATAAACTGGGGTGGGGCGGGTCTGCAAATTAAAAAGGATTAGAGCGATATTTCAACCAAGACTGATTTTTTAATTATCCTACAAAAAAAGCAAGTAACAGTCAGGCATAGTTGTGTACGCCTGTAATCCCGAAACTCGCAGGGCTGAGGAACGAGGATCACAGAAGTTTGAGGCCAGCCTGGGCTACATAGGGAGCTCAAAACCAGTCTGTACTACACAGCAAGACTCTGTCTTAAAAAACCAAAATAAATAAATAAATAAAAATGTTTTTAAAACCCAGTAACAGCAGCCCCATATATATCTTCTTGAGGGAGCAAATATTCTAATGACATACCAGAATATTTAGAACATTTCAGGCTTTGGGACATTTGTTTTTTTCCACCGTAAATCAGTAAGTTAGTATTCTTGTTTTTAAAAGAAAAGCACTAATAGTACATATAGCCTTTGTTCTGTCTATGCTACAACCTAAAATAAAAGTCTTATTCTGCAGAGTAATTTTAAAGATTACAGGTTTACAATTGTTTAAATAACCTCCCTCCAACATCTTTAAGAGATGGCTGGATCAAAGGTCAATGGAACAACAACAACAACAACAACAAGGAGAAAAGCCCAGGAGGAACATGTACAAACTGAAGCTTAAAAGAAAACCCGTACCATCGGTTGGATTAGCTATAATAGGAACCTTTCAAGAAGTAAACCATCTATGATATGATTTGAAATATCTTAACAAAAATTACAACCCCTTGTCATTAAGAACTAGTCAGCCTAAGATTAACTGAATGAAAACTAAACTGAAATTTTAATATGGGCACATACTGTAATGATTACTTATTTCCATATTATCGCAAATTTCCATAGTATTCCAAAAAGGATTTGAGCTTACAAGGTCATTATAACTATGAAAAAGTGAAGAAGGTGGTCAGAGAAAATGAAGGAGGCGAATAAAGTCCGAGGTAAGTTTACCACCCAAACTGTACATCACAAGGCCTTGCAAAGGAGATGCCGCTCATTTGACTCAGCTGCCTTCCAAAGAAACACCATCAGTTGCAAGAGTTCATGACAACTTAGTAACACAAGCAAATCCACTGATCAAAGAAAAAACAGCTTTTCCTGGTACGAAGGCCTGGGAAAAAATTAGTAGATGGGTTCTAATAATATGATGCTGATAGTAAGCAAAAAAAACAATAATTCCATGTGTCCTGGGCCAGGCATGTTCCAAGCATGTTATGTGTGTAAACTCATGAAATTCTCACAATAACCTTGTAGAAGCAGGTACAATTACAATCATCATTTTATCACTTAAAAAGGTGAAGCACTGAGAGGTTAAGTAACACAGTGCTAGAAGTCAAGCTGAGAAAGTGGCAATGCTAGAAGTCAAGCTGAGGAAATCCAGCTTCAGAGCCCACGCTCCTAATTATTCCCTAACCTGTCATCCATGAATAGGTATCTCCCTTTGGACATAAGCATTTGCCTCCAGCCAAAACCAAACAAGTATCTGCCCATCAAATATTAGCTCATCCTGTGTCAGTCTTAGTCCTCAGATCAGTTGCTAATAGTAGCAGTGGTAGTAGCAATACCAGCAACAAAGGCACTGAGATAAAGGAGATAATACCTTCTCAAGAATTCTACAGTATGAGGAGTAGTAAATTTCATAAAGCTGTTTCTTTTAATGGCCCTCAATAAAGGTTGATTGCATTATACCAAAGAACAATTCTGTTAAAGCAATTCTACTCCACTTTAAAACAATACAATCAACATACATAGCTCTCTGGTATTCTGACTTGATACAAGTAAAAGCTAATGTTTTAAAGCAATGTATTGAGTATGTTTTAAGCAATTCTCAAAGTATGCTGTTTCTTTTTTTTTTGTAAGAATGTTTTGCTAATTACTAGGCTTCTAACAAAAATTAGGCATTAAAGTAGATACTTTCTACTCCATTCTGATTACTAGCAATGTGTATGCGTGTACTGCATAGCCAGCCAACTGCAGGATCCAGTTAATATTTTCTTGAAAATCAAGGAACTTGACCAATAAAAATGTCTAAGTAGGCAGCCAACCCACCTCTTCACTGGCAGTCGGCCAAGAAAGTAAAGGACCAAAATTTTCCTCTGAAAAAGTTCTAAGTAATTACCAAATGACAAGCAGTTGAGTCTCAACATTCTCTACCATACAATCTGGTGATAAAGGGGATAAAAACCAAAATACTGTAAATATTTGTTAAGATTATTAGTTGGGGGATGATTAGAGTAAAATTATCAAAGTATGTTATGTGCAAGTATGAATCTGCCAAAACGAATCTACTATTGGAGGAAATGCAAAGTGATACAGCCTTTGGAGTGACAACTTGACAGGACATTAATTTGTTTAATATATGTATATCCAATAACTCTATGGTTATGTTCTCAAATATATTCCACAAAACGTATAAAGGTGAATATTTATGAAGCATTTTACAATAACAAAAAAGTTGATATTTAAATGTCTGTTAAAGCTGGCTAAATAATTTTATGCAGTTGTTAAAAAGGTACAACGGCTCCTTCATATTCTGACACAGAAAAATTATTATCATTTTACATAAAAGAAAGTCCATAATAACTTATGAGATCCTTTTTGTTTCTCTGTTGGGTCAATATTTTTTGTTTCAAAAGCCAGAGAGTCAAATCAAACATGGATGCAAGTTAAGCAACTGATTAGCTCATTTATCTGGGAAATAAAGGGTGGATCTAATTTAAGGTGCAATTTGATCCAGAAACTCCAATGGCTTCCTATACTTACAAAGCAAGAGTTTGTAAAAGTGTGTGTGAGGCCAGGTATGGTAATGCGTGCCTATAATCCCAGTACTCAGGAGGTTGAACCAGGAAGATCTTTGGGAGTTTGAGGCCAGCCTGGGCTACAAAGTGAACTCAAGACCAGTCTGAACTGCACAGTGAGACCCTGTCTCAAACAGACAAAAAAAAAAAAAAAAAGAGTGTGTGTGTGTGTGTGTGTGTGTGTGTGTGTGATCAAGTCCATCTGTCTCAATCTGTGTGTTGTCCTCATTCTTTCTCATGGGAGATGCGCTTCCTTCATGGCACTCTGCCCCCAATCTTCACTCATTTTAGCAACTCCACTGGGATGAGCCTGTCCTTCATCCTACATATTTTTCAATCTCAAGGAAGGTCTCTGAACTTGGTTACAAAGCCATCTGCAACAATCACTTGCCCAAGGGAAGAAGGCAGTTACAACAGACCAAGCCCGAGCCACACGCCCATCCCCTGGCCAAGGAGAAGGCTGTGACCTAAAATAATAATAAAGAACCAGGAGGGAGGAATACTAGGCAGCCGAAACAAACAGTTACTACACAGTTCACTACAGGCTGCTACCTTTGAACTGTATGTTTCTATTTCTTTAGATTGGTTACTGAAATATGGTCATATGTTACATACATAGTTTATTCTAATTAAAAATGAAAAATATTGGAATACAGTCAAAAAGAAAGCCCAAGATCTAAAAAGTTCAGTATTGATATTCAGAAATAAAATTGTGGAAAAAGTTTTTCTCATGGATAAGAATCTACGCTTTCCAGTTCAGTATACCTGGGCAATATTTTGACATGTACCCAAAAGTCCTTATCCAACTAAGCATTAGAAAAGGAAACAAAAAATGGACAACATAAATTTTAATTGATTAGCAATGGTGATAAAGATTAGTGAGAAGCCCTCCAGGGATCCTGCTAAGGAAAATTTTATAAAATTCTCATAGTAACAGGTCTATACTAGTATCTTAAAGCTCTTCCCTCCCTCCCTTATCCTTCCTACCTTCCTCTTCTCCTGGCCCCTTTTTCTCTTCCTCTTCCCTCTCTTCACCCTTTCTTCACCCTCTAATCTCACCAGCCAAACAGAGTATGTACAAATGTTCTGGATCTGTTATACTGAAGCCAAATGTTCATTTTCTACATGTTTCAAATACTCTAAAGATAGCAGCAAACTAAAACAAATTACACCTCCCCAAAAGCAGAGACCTTTGTAAATTTTCCCTTCAACTGTCTCCCAATGCACTTACAAGTTCTTTTCACAAATAAATTTAATGACAAAAATTCCATTCCACTGGACAAAAGAAATTCCTCTGTTCTTCAATGACCCCAGCCAAGCCCTACCAATACTGGTATTCATCTCTCTAAAGAAAATCAGTTCTGCTATAGTGAGACAAGGACATTTACTTCTCACTAAATATTCATGTTCTTGTCCTCATTTCCTAGTCCCTTAAGCAGTACCTATGACTACTTTTGGCTAATGGGCTATAAGAAGAAGTGATGTAGGTCACTTTAGGTCCAAAGCCATAGTAACCAAGGAAATTTCTTCACGTTCCAGAAGGTGCACAAAGCCTATTTTATAATTTTAACTATACAGCCCTTTTTTTCTCCATGCACTACAGGACAATGCCATAAGTATAATTCCAAATCCTATAAATCTAATTCAAATCCACTCCCTCCAGGAAACCTACCCAGATCATGCTAGGCTCCTAGCACTACCACTAACAAACTTACACACATATACTGAAAGTAGAGCACTATGAAATTAACAACGTAAAATGATCTCCATCCTCTATAGTTTACAATCTGGTTGCAAAGAAAAGGCCCATGTAAAAACCAATACAAGTACACGATAACAAATTTCAAGTGAATGCTGAAAGTAGTTAAGTGTTAGAGTAGTTTCCATATATATCTTAGCACCTAAGTCATATATTTCCATGTGACATCTTTTGTATTATTTATATTATTCTTAATTTATGTGTGATTTTAAAGCACATGAGACTTCTTATGGGATTATCTTTCTTAGGAAGAAGTTTAAGATGTAACTTCATGGTGTCTTGTATTACCATTCAAATAACAAAATTTAATTAAAATATTGTCTTCTACTGTGAAGAATGTGTTTGAAAAATTAAAATCAGGAATGTAGTGATGTTCAGGATATTAGGAAACTGTGTCTTTGGTACTTTTAGGGAAAGAGAAAGAAATATAAAGTCTTTTGACTTTTTGCTTTTTTTTTTTTTTAACCTTTGACAGGTAGAGCTCTCTAGTGGAGAATAATGATTCACTCACTTATCCTAGACTTTTGAACACAGCCCTTCCTAGCCAACATCAACCCTGTAGGCAACATGTTCTCTGAGCAATATCTTATTTCCAATTCAGTTCTCCAAGTATTTTGAAATCAGTAAAGAGAAGCCCCTAAAATAATATCCAGACACAAAGGCACAAACACACACACACACACACACACACACACACGATCTATTTCTCTAAGTACATTCATAAATAGCACTGTGATTTAATCAATATGACTCACCAAATATTTTAATATCCATATGTGTGTAAGACACTTCAGAGGACAAGATATAAAACATTACTTCTTTTTGCCATTCTCATACCCTGTGTGAATGACAGGACCCATGAAAACAAGAAATCTCGCACAGTGCAAGGTAGTACAGACAAAATAGTATTAAATGAATAGTAAGGAAGATAAATCCTAAAAAAATTCACAGAACACCTTATTTTCGAGTTTTAAAGCTGAACACTTAACAAGCAAGAGGAAATGTGAGTTGAGGCAGAATTTCCAAAAGTACAGACTAGAATAAGAAAACATTTCAGGGAAAGAGAATACGTAATGAGGTGGATAAGCCCAAGCAATATTCAGGGAACAATAAACTGATAATTTTATTTCAAACAAGCAGGCTATTGGGGGAGATTAACGGGAAATGAGGCCAGAAAACAGGTTAGTGCCAGACACTGGAAAGCTTTAAATGCTGAGCTAATAAACAACTTTATCTCGACAGTAAAAAGGAACCATTAAAGGTTTTTGTTTTTGTTTTTGTTTCCAGCAAAGTAACACAATGAAAGTGAAAAATAGGATGATCATTCTAAAATAAAATGAGTACAGAGTAAAGAAGGAACTCACTGGGGACAGTCAAACCACTTTACACACTATTTCAAAAATTAGGCCTGAATTAAAATATTAGTGAGGAGAACAGAGAACTGATCTTAAGGAGCTAATAGAATTTGGGCAGTATTTTAGTATATGTCAAATCAGACACTCAAAACTCTAGAAAGCTGAGATTCAGATGCTAGAGGTGTTAAAAGCACAGCCACTGTGAAATGTATCCTACCCAGTAGGGTCTCCCAATACTCAGAGGATACTGGACTCTTCTATACATATATAATTCCCATTTCCACACTCGTACAATAGATCCACTCTTTCTTATTGGGAGTAGACAGTATGAGGGGGAAATGATATATAAAAGCAACCAAGTGATGAAGGGCCAGGGAGCTATGCAACAAATATAGCTCAAACACCTGTAAAGGCCAAAGGCATTGCAATAACATTTACTGCAAAATGGAAAAACAGACTGTAAATCCTGTTGTATTGCAGGCTTCAGTAATGACATCAGGTATATCTACTAAACTTGGCAAGAGGGTAAGAATGGATGAATGGAGTTATTGAGCGCCCAGTCCTTAACAACAGAGATTCTTAACCTTTTAGAAGAGGTCATGGGCCTTTTCTGGAATTTAATGAAATCTACAGACCCTCTCCCCAGAGAAATGCACACATAAAATTTTACATACAATTTCAAAGTATTTACAGACCTCCCCTAAAGCCAATGTAGAGGCTCTTAGCCCATAAATTGCAGGTTATAAGGCCTTGCTATATAATAGTGGTAACTATCTTTATCATATATCCCAAAGCTCAAAAGGAGTTGGACAGGAGGCCAGTGATGTATATTTATTTACAATGTATAAAAACTGCATATCAAACCAATAAATTATGTACCTTGTAGAGCATACACAAAATGGAAACTAAAAAGTAATAGCTATTATCACAAAATAAATATTTGAATGTTTATTTTACTTACTGATGACACACAAGCTTTGTGCATTTTCTAATAAATAGTTATTAATTCTACTTCTGGTGACAATAATATGATAGAATATGTTTTGTTATTTTTAATCTTCCTTTCATACTTTATAATACTGTAACATGAAGATCTGATTCTAAATTCTACTCTTTTTACAATAAATATTTTACTTGATTTGATCAGAGTAGCTGAAAAACATACTTTGCGTAGATAAAAAAAAACCCAAAACAAAAGCACCCCAGTACTAGCTGTACTAAATAAAACATGACATTCAGTTGTGATCCATTCACCATTTATGCATAGCTTTTAACTAAAATTCAGGTATTGTGCTCGTATATTTTCTGATAGCAATCAGTTGTTCTTACAAATTAATCAGATGGCATTGCCTTTTTTGTGTTTTCTGCTAATGGGCTCAAAACCAATAAAACACCTGTTTTAGGGAGTTTTTATACAGGTTAGAAAACTTCGCATCCAAACTTAAGTGTATATATAAAAACATTACTGTTTGAAATTAAATACAGTGATAGAAAATACTTCCAAGCATCCAAGTTCAAAATCTCTCCACAGCACTGAACTTTATTTTGTTTTAAAAGATCATTACTTTTTGAGTCAGTTAGGAATGTACATAATATTATCTTAAAGAGACAGGTGAAGTAAGTAGGTAACATACCATAATTCACAGCCATGTGTCACAAAAAGAAGTCAACCAATTTGGGACACTTGTCTTTTGTGAAAGAATAAATCATCTTTAAATTAGACAAGTAAGTCTTTTGCCTCATGATGACCAGTTAACCTCTATGAAATATTACACAAAAAAGCAGCATACTGACTCTCTAATGCAATACAAACACTATTGAGTCTACTACCATTTAAAATAATAAATCTAAAACCCCAATCACTCAACCCCTTATAAACTTAAAAACACCACAACAAGGTGAAGAAACTTCTTCATATATCTCTAATATTTCTTCTATTTCTCAAGTAATTCAATGTAGACCCTACTTTAAGAGACCACTGCTCTAACAGAGCCAGGGCTTTAATGGGGTGGAGGCATCTCCCAAGGTCAAGGGTCTCTATCAGTGCCTTCCAACTAATTTTCCTAGATGCCATCAAAGTTTAAAAGACATCATTAAAGGCATTCCAGTTCTACTGTAACCATCTCTGAATTACTACTAGATCGACAAACAAATACACCATAGCACATTCTGTAATACTAGTTGTCTTCAATACTGTTCCCTCAGTGTATTGTTGGCCAAGGGCATCAGTCAAATAATAGACAAGGCTGGAACAAGATCCAAAACTCTTCATGACATATCCTGCCTTAAATCCTTTTTGGGAACATGGCAGGACATAAATAAATCAGTAAATAAATCATGAACTATATTGAGATCCAGGACTTTCAACTTGGATGACCAATCTCATTTATACAGTCGGATACATTTATACTAGGAGTACAAAATAAAAAAGAGATGACATTTTTACACTGAAAAAAGTAAGTCCACTGCATCATCTTAAGAATGTCAAATGATAATAAACAATTTTAAAAAACAGCTACTACTTTTTTAAAAAAGTATAAAGCAATGAAAAAATTTTGTTCTACCTTCTATTAAAAAACATACATAATCTGTTTTTATATATACATAAAAATGAGTGAATAAGTTACCAGTGTGGTAAGTCTTACATATGGAATCATTTCAAAAATGACGAAAATATAAAATTTTGGGTATAAAACCTGCCAAGAAAAAAATCCACATAAATTTGGAATATTGACATTTCTTCTTTGCATCCAGATCTACATACTACATATACCAATCCCAACACCTCTCCCCATAAAAATCTTTCAGTGTCTTGTGACTGCATCTCAAATATTTGCTTTTCTCTCCCTCTTCACAGTTGATACCACACTCTTCCTTGCACTTTCCCCTTCATTACTTCCTGAGTAACCCCAAGATTTCTTGTCCTTCCTTTGCTATTTAATCTTCCTGAATATATTGCTCACTTTACATAACTAACATCTTTAAATGCTCTTGTCCACCACCAAGCCCTCCATGAAACCTTCCCTCATCTCTCTCAGATAAAAACAACTGCTCACTCTTCTTCAATCCTTCAAGCACTATTTTAGTACATCCCTCAGAGCACTCATCACACTTAACTAGTACCATATTATGGGTATTTGTGTTTGTCTTATCACCTCTTAAGTCATAATCACCCTAAGAATAGGATCTCTATCTTATCATTTTCTTCCCTATCTTTTAACAGCATATCACCTTGAACAAAGTATGCACTCTAGAACTACAACTTCAATGAATGATTGAGTGACTACTTAGAAATTCAATTACAGACTTCCTGTACCATTTAGAATAGAGAGGGAGGCATGACTTAGACTTTCAGAACAAATAACTTTTCCCTGGTTTCTTCCAAATAAACTCATCAAAATAAAGCTAGAATTACAAACACAGATGCTTAAAAAAAAAAAGAATCAAGGATATTTCATCCTTCAACTATTTGATCAAACACAGTGTGACATCTTTACACACACACACACACACACACACATACACAGAATATCTTCTATTAATCAAATCTATGTTCAATACTAAAAGTACATAAATATTTTAACCATATAGTTAATAAACCAAAATTTTAAGATGTTTAAGATGCTATTAGAATAAAATCAACCATTCAAAATACAAGTGGAAATAGAAGAACCAAACTAAATGAAAAAAACAAGAAACACATGTTTTGGCTACTTAAATACTAACAAAACTTGACAGGCAGATTTTATTACTAAGAATCCAAAACCAAGCATTCAGAGATAAGCTTACCTGGACAGAAACACTAAAGAATCAATATTACTAAAGTACAAAGGTGAGACCAGAAACAGCAAGAGACTCTTAAAGTGACACTTTCATTAAGCACGTGGTATATATGGTTCCTTAGGTCACCAGAAAGGGAACAAGACTGCAGGAATCCCACAGCACACATATGGAACAGGAAAAAAAAGTCCAGAAAGCAAAAGAGTTATAATATGGTCAAGGGTAGCAAACATGCTTGAAGAGAAGCCAATTTAGAGGTACAAATGTGATATCTAGTCACAAGTCCTGAATTCAAATGTCATTTCTAACATAAGCTATGCAGTCTTAGGCCAGCCACTTAACTTCCTTGTGCCCTGTTTCCTCATTTCTAAAACATAGTAAGAAGAGCTAGCCTAGTAACTGGCTCAGACACTGCACTCAGTAAATATTTGCTGCCTCCAAATGAGAGCCATACAAGAAAAGAGGACTTTTCTCTATAGGCACTTTTGTAGATTTTTAAAAGAATGGTATTAATTATTGGTTAATATATTATATTTATATTTCAAAGTCAATTTGGAGTCAAGAAATAAAAATGAGTCTTTTTTCAATATCTGTGTTGTATTGGTTCCAGAAATACCAAAATTTGGGGATGCTCAAGTCCCTTATATAAAACAGCACAGTACAGTATCTGCAAATACCCTATGTACATTTTCCTATTAGTGACTTTTTAAGTCTGCACACTTTAAACTTTGTAATACCTAATACAATAAAATACTATGTAAATAGTTGTTCTGTATTATTTAGAGTAATGACAAGGGGGAAAGCCTATACTTGTTCAGTATGGATATAATTTTTTAAATATTTTCCATAAGCATTTGGTTAAACCCAAGGATATGCTGGACTAATTGAACTCCTTTCCTCAGAGCTTATAGATTATTTAAAAAGTTCACAAGAATTTTTAAGGTTTAAAAATCTCTGTAGCCCAATATGTTGGTCCACATTTAGTCTTCTAATCTGTACTATTAAGGAGATTACCCTAAATGCCTCCTTAAGGCTCCTTTACTCTAAATGTTGTAGTTCATGTAATCACAAGGATTTTCACTCTAATGAAAAACTAACATGGAAGGGAGGGAGGGAGGGAGGGAGGAAGGAAGGAAGGAGCGAATACACCACAAACTGAGTAACTGATGCTAAGGGAGTAATAATAACAAAACTACAGAAAATACAACAATTTAGTTTTTAAAGGTGAAGAGAACATAAGGAAAAGGAAATACAATTTAAATAAAGAAAATACAACTTAAAGAAAATGAAGCAATCTATGGGTAATTATACGTTTTCACTTATATAGCATTTTATAATTTACAAAGCACTTGTGCACATGCCATCTGCAACAAATTTTCTGGAATGAAAAATTTAAAAATCCATTTAAATGATTTACAATCTGATAAATTTGTAGAGAATCTTCACTAAAAACAATAACAGCAAATAACATTTTAGAGAAGAAATTTTTCAGCATTTATGTGTAAGATGTATCTGAAAGGCAAACGTATGCAAACAGCTACAAACCTACAAATCACACAATTTTAGCACAGAAGGAAATGTGAAATCAGATCAATATACTCATTTAAGAATAACGAAGCTCTGGACCTGAGTCAAGGTGACTTTGAGCATCCCTCCATGCTCAAAATGACAAGAGGACCAGACTGTAAAACTCAAAAACAAGCTCAAAAATGTACAAAAAGAATCAGAGAATTTGATGATGGATGAGCTAGTTAAATACTCCTTTATTAACCAGTTTGTTTTGTTTTTCATTTTGTTTTGTTTTGAGACAGGGTCTAGCAACATAGCCCAGATTGGCCTCCAACTCTCAGCAATCCTCCTGTGTCAGCTTCCAGAGTGCTGGGAGTATAGAGGTATGCCACCATACCTGGCTCAAGGCCCATTTCTAAAAGAAGCTTACGCCATAAAGAAAGCTAAATCTCAGTCATCTGTGGGGAAATGGATGTAATTGAGACCATAACATTAAATAAAATAAATAAGATACACAAATTTAAGTATCACGTCGTTACTCTTACATAAGAAACCCAAAATATAAATAAAGAGCAAAATAAAAGGTAAGAGAAAATAGGGAGACAGATCTTTTGCAAAAGCAAAGAGGATCAAGAATTGGAAACAGGAGGGCTGGGGATATAGCTCAGTGGAATAAGTGCCTGCCTAGCAAGCATAGGGTCCTGAGTTCGATCCCCAGTACCGCAAAAAAAAAAAAAAAAAAAAAAAAAAAAAAAAAAAAAAAAAAAAAAAAAAAAAAAAATTGGAAACAGGAAGGAAAAGAAAGAAGAGAGGGGAGAGAGGGGATGAAAAAAAGAATTAAGATGTATTGGGCTGGGGATATAGCTCAGTGGAATAAGCGCCTGCCTAGCAAGTGCAGGCTCCTGAGTTCAATCCCCAGTACCGCCAAAAAAAAAAAAAAAAGAATTAAGATGTATTATGAACAGTTACCAACTCTCCACAAGGAATGTAATCATTATATACTACAAATATGTACTCATAAAAAAAAGTTTAAAACGTTTAATACAATAAGCTTTACATTTCCTTCAAAATTATAAACCATAAAGGGCAAAACTGAAGTATAACTCTCAAAAAAATTAGATAATCCAATGTTATTAGAATTCTGATCCTATTGGCAGGATTTTATCTCAATAAGTGTACCTGTACCTATTTTTATCACTTTGGTTTTTCTGTTCTTAATGGTTCAGGAGCACTCAATCAAAGTACACATCACTACTTCTCATTCTGAAACATACCCCAGGCAGGGGAGAGGTCAGAACAAAATATTTCCTAAGATGAGGGTGACTAGACTGATTGATTTCAAGTCTTCCATAACTCCTCAAGGGACTATAGCTTCTATTTTGGTTTAAGCTGCTTATCTTTTAAATCTGATAACTATACTAAGCTTTTTAGAAAGCATATCACTTTCAAGAGTCCCCAAAATACAATGCTATGGATAGGTTACCAGGTGAGAAACATGGATACAACTCACTTTACTTGCATTTATGGAACTGGACTTACATGCTGGTGTCAGTGTTTTATAATAACCTCCCTTATTCAGGTATGTATCCAGCAGAAATATAAAATAGTCACTTCTGTACTCACACCATTTTCCAGAAACAAGGCTACAGAAAAAATCTGTACATCCTTAAGAAACAAAGAACAGTACCCAGTTGTCTAGGCTATTTTATTACCTCTAACACCATCTTGTAAAAGAAAGACACAATCTACCAAAATTATGAAGGGAAAGTTTCAAATGCCCAGACCTTACCTCTAATGGTGAGAAAAAGATCTGAGACCATGAGGCCTACCATCAGTGGCCAATGACCAAAAAGTAACCCACTGGTTTAATGTATGAAAGAAGCAAAGAAAAAGTCCTTTTCTACAATCTATCTAATTTGTCCAATGGGCACCAAAGTGATACAAGATGAGAGAAATCTGTATGGTTCTGCAGCTCAGACAGGACATAGGGATCTTTCATCCAACTCCTGAAACACAGGTATTTCATTCAACCCACAACCATCTCAGCATCCAGTATTTGCAGGTAAATTAGAAAGGTACACACCACAATGTTTTTGGACTTTCTGATAGGAAAGCCATAGGAGGCCCTCTGAGAATTCCTATGATTATCATACTTAGAAAGCAAACTCACTGCCAAGACAATAATGAGCATCCTGGGAATCTCCTATGCTTTATGACTTAAGGGATTCTACTCAGTATTATGTACCTGTACTGACCTCCTATACCTGCCCTAAAATAAAAGTTAAGTTAGGCAACATGGCTTAAGGCCAACCAAGTCCACACAATATGCAACATAATATTTAAACAATGCGTCCATGGGAGATGAGGCAAAAAAGACAAACTAACGTAAGGAACACAAATAGTACCTAAGAGAAGGTACATGAAATTGATGACAACCAAGTAACAAGAGCTAAAATGTCCTTGAAAAACAATTAGAAATCACAATCTGGTAAAAAGCCCGACAGAAAAAGGATTTTCAAGGGATGTCCAAAACTTGGGGATAGGGATATAGCTCAGCAGCACAGCTCCTGCCTGGCAAGCGCAAGGTACTGAGTTCAATTCCCAATAGGTAAAAAAAAATACACTGTCTCCCACTCTACCTTTCAGCACCTCTACATGACCCCCAACACTTACTCAACATTTAGTCCTAGTGAATGAAGATGGCTAACTGGATTAGCAAGATCAAGAGGACATGCAGGGAACATTCTATCCTACGAACATCTATAAATTATTTAGACTTGTTCATCACCTTGCCCTACAGAGTAAAAGCATGAAATTTTGCCAACACTTTCAGGACATACACCATTTGGCATCATAGTAACCTAATCCTCTGCTTACCCCCACATTAACACATACATAGAAAACAGGCAATTCAGGAAAAAATAAAGTTTGACCCTGGACTCTCTTAACAGTTCAATGTCTGAAATAGTAGCAGTATCGTTGTCTCACACCTACTCCATGCTACCCTTATAGCTTCCTGGCAAAAAAAAGTTCTTGGGATTGTATAAACTTCTGCTTCTCTTTCCAGCCCAAGTTTTCTAGAAATGAAACCCTGGAATGAGGGAGAAAGAAAAACAAATGTTGGCAGAAAGAGGGAAGAAAATGCATTGTCTTTGTAATACTAGTTTAAGTAGAACATCTACCATTCGTTGCATCGAAGACTTTTATTCAGTAATGCCACTTACTGAAAAACACAGATCTAAATCATTCCCTTGGCTTAAACCACACCAAACAATTTAATAGACACAATCCTACAGATTTTTTCAGAAATAAGGAAGAGATTAACTATAAACTACATAAAATTCAAGTTTTGCACCTTGTCAAGTTCAGTGTGGGCTAAGTAGGTATAATATGTGAGCGGTGCAAAATGTCTATAAAAATCAAATACAATACCTGTTCTTACAACCAGACTCATCTATTTTCTCTTTAGGCTATATATACCCTACTCGGCCCATTTTTTGATCCACTGCTCCTGAAGTATAAAATCCAAATAGGCAATGGAAAGAAAAAGCTGCAGACAGTAGTTCACAAAACCAACTCAGACCTTTCCACAAAGTATAAAAGATAAAAGAGAAACACTTCCATTTTATCTAGTTTTTACAAATTTCTCAAGGAATGCCAACTTATTAAGTTGAATCAAACCCCACAGCTACCTTTTACCCAAAAATATTTCTAGCCAAAAGACACGAGCAAATACGCCAATACTTTTTTTTCCCATTATTCCCAACATGAAGAAATCCGACCCCCTTCCTACTACATCATAGCTTCTGTGAAACTAGTTGAGAGGCCCCTTTGGCCAACTCCCCCTCCAACACTTTTTTTGACTAAACTCCAACCAATTCCAGAAGAGGACACACACCTCAAACAAATTTAACCCTTGAAATCCACCCCTGCAACTGTACAATATAATCTAAGTTTCAGGGCACCACTGTCTTAGATGAATGAAGATTTCTTCATGTAAGTGTAAGCATCATGCCACACAGAACATCACCAAAGATATTCCTCTTCGCATCCACAGAGGGTGCTGGGACTGTAACTCACTCAAGAACCCTTCATTCATCAACATGATACTCGACATTAAGAGATTCACCATTTCAAAAGAAAAAAATGTCACCTTCTCCACAAGGACATCTGGGCAGCCAAGCAAGAAATGCTAACAGACCTTCCAGTTTAAAGTTTTCCTCCGAACCAAACTCTGCGGCCACAGCACCACAGCCTGTCCTTGTCACACACATGCACAAGCTGTATTGTCGATCTCTAAATCTCTCTCTAACAACGTCAGATTGGGCAGTGTCTGACCCAGGGGAGTGATTGCTTGGAGGGAAGAAAAAAAAAAAAAGCCGAACCCCACAGTTGTGTTGTAACGACGAGAGACCCTGGTGTCCGGCTTCTCCACGCCTCTTCCAAGAGACTAGAGAGAGCTCGAATTCTGTCACTGACCACCTCCCAATCGTCTAAACAGCACATTTGCTTCCTTTCCTAAATCCTTCGGGCACAATCCCTGAAAGGGGACCAAATTCCAGTCGCAATAGGAAAATCTGCTTTATCCTCCCATTTCTACCTCCGGAGCCCCCTGTCCAGACCAGAAGTCAAGTGCGCGGAGCTAGGCTGAAGCGCCTTCGAAGGCTGAGCCCGCGGAAAAGCATGCCACAGTGGCCCCCATCTCGCGGTCCCAGCGGACCAGACTCCCAGAGGCTGGCTGGCCAAGGTCACCGCGCTCGTCGGGGCCGAGGGGCGCCCGCGCCGACTTCCGGCTCCCCCTCTCGGCGGCGGCCCGGGGCGCCCGCTCCCCACCCTGGCCGCAGCCGCGCAGCCTCGCGCGCCCTCCGCGGATGCTCGCCCTCGGCTAACTAGGGCAGCGGGTGAGCGGCGCTGGGAAGGCGCTCCACAGCGGGTCCGCGCGGGGGAGCAGCCCCCAGCTGGTGCCCGTGACAGCTGCGACCTCCGCCCCCTCCAGCCGCGCCAGGCCAGGAGGGGAACTCGGGGAAAGTGGGAGGGGGAGATGGAACCAGAGAAAGGAGGGCAGGGGCGGAGGGCGCCAGCTGCTCCCCGCCCCCTAGGGCCTCCGCGGCCGCGCGGCTCGTGACAGCTGCACCCACCGCGAGGCTCCGCGCCCGTCGCCGCCACTCACCTGCTGCCGCCGCCTCTGGGCCGCGCTCCGGGGCGCCACGCTCGCCTGCGACCGTGGCGGAGCCTCCGCGGCCTCCGCCGCTGCTCGGGCCCGGCGCTCGGCCCCTGGGGCCCAGGCGGCCGCCGCCGCCGCGGCTCTCCGGCCCCCTCCTCTGGAGCAGGGGTCCCCCCGCTGGGGGATGCAGAACGACCCCGGCCGG